>PVHP010010733.1:0-46872 GCA_004024765.1 Zapus hudsonius | reverse complement strand
CTAAATAAAAACACCCTCCCTGAAATAATAAATGAGCTCTTCACTGCAAGTGTCTCCTGAGAGTTCTTCCTCTCCTTGGGCTTACTGCTGTCCCAAGACTCTGTCCACCCAGCCGTGTGGATGAACTGGGGTGTTAGTATACAGTGACTCTCCCCAAGTAATCCATGGACCACAGTAGTCAGATTTATTACAATTACTACATCCTGTGTGAAAAAAGCTATGGTCTTGGTGGTCTCTAGCAAGAGGCCACTCAAACCAACATGGCATATCATTCAGTATGAGGAGTTAAGAATGAATGATAAACAAAAAAGTTGTAGGCTAAAGGATGGCTCAGAGGTTGAGGTATTCGACTGCAAAACCTGAGGACCCAGGTTCAATTCCACAGTACTATGTAAAGACAGATGCACAAAGTAGTGTGTGCATCTGGAGTTCGTTTGCAAGTGGCTGGAGGTCCTGACCCACTGACTCTCACTCTCTCTCTTCTTGCAAATAAATAAATAAAAGTTGTAATGAACACGACAGAATTTACATGAGGAAAAGAACAGCATTAGTTGTAGGTATATGGTAATAATGACTCTTGACATGAAGGGGAAAATTAAACAAAATTATAAACTTCAGCTAATTTCTGATTACTTTTCAGAAATTGTCTCAGTATTGTGCTCATTAACTAAAAGCAGCTGCATGTTTCCCAGCACCTGAGATGGTTTTCCATCTCCTCCAGTCTTAGTATGTTTGAAACTGTATCGCTCCCTCTTCCACCTGCCAACTCCCACGTCCTCTGCACCCATCCAGACCAGAAGCCATGCAGCTTTGACTTCCCCTTTTCTTCTCTGTGAATATCCACTCCATCTCCAAGTTCCATGAAGCTTCTTTCAGGGTTTTTCAGACTCACCTCTTCCTTTCCACTCTCATTACTACTCAGGTGTGAATTTCTTCTTGTTGCTTTTACTCCCTCCTGCTGCCTGCCCTTATTTCCCTGCTTCTGCCCGGCCTGCCTGGAACTGGCCATTAGAGAGGGCCATTAGATCCAGGACTCATATTTATTCTGAAGTCAGAAGAAGAGGGAGTTATGATTAAGTTTTCTTCACTTACAGTGTCGAGAATTTCATTCAAAGCATGTGTGGATGATGACTACCAGGCAGTAAGCAACACTCGAATACAAAAAACATAATTAGAGAAATAAACCATGTTAATTCCCTCCCACCCCTATTCCCCCTCCATCAAATCCCCTCCCCTTCTCAATTAATCTCCCTTTCATTTTCATATCATCGACTTTTCCTCCTACTATGAAGGTCTTATGTAGGTAGGCCATAAATATCAAGACCACTGTCTGGAATATTACATTGTACACAGTTCTATCCTTCCTTTGGCTCTTACATTCTTTCTGCCACCTCTTCTGCAATGGACCCTGAGCCCTGGAGAGTGTGATAGAGATGTCTCAATGCTGAACACTGTTACTTCTCAGCACTATGGTAACTTTTGAGTCATCCAGTTGTCGCTGCCATCTGAAAAGAAAGCTTCTCTAACCAAAAGTGAGAGTAGCTTTAATATATGGATATAAACATTAAGGAAAGTGCTTAGAGGAGCCAGGTATGGTGGCACATGCCTTCAATCCCAGCACTTGGGAGGCAGAGGTAGGAGGATCACTGTGAGTTTGAGGCCACCCAGACACTACATAGTGAATTCCAGGTCAGCCTGGGCTAGAACAAAGCCCTACCTCAAAAAACAAACAAAAAAGAAAGACTTTAATCTATTCAGAAAGAGAAAAGGCAAAAATATCACATATGTCTTTTTGAGAAATTGGAATTTAAGCTTGGGAGTTATTTGAGATGCTTTTTGGCAGGCATTTAAATGCATTTGTTGTAAATCACATTTCTCAGACTACTGCTCTTTTTACCATCTGTCAAGCTATTGTACCTTGGAATCAAAAAATTATGTTTAAATTTAACAGAGATCCTTATTCATATTTTTAAAATTACGTTTTTCTTGGCAGAAATTTGATCATAGTTTTGGTAGTTTTAATATATAAGCTTAATAAATATAACTCAAGAGTCCTGTGAGTTCTTCCCAACAATAAATATAAATTCACTAAGGATTTGCCTTACTCTACACTAACAGGGATACCATTTATATGTTATATGGGAAAGTAGATTTATGTTTACCTCTATCTTAGGAGAAACATATGGCTTAACACCCTACACGAAAATAAATCCCAGGTAGATTAGCCAATTACATATAAAATATGGATCTTTAAGTATAAAGAAGACAAAAAAAAAAGAAGACATACAAAATCAATCTCCTAATTTTTTTAACTTTGGTAGAATTATGCACATGATTCTTTTTCTTTCTGTATCTTATCCATTTCCTTAGTAAGCATATAATGCTTAAAAAGGCACTATTGTGGGTAAATTTTATAATGAAGTATAAGTCTTATTCAAGTACTCATACACAAAAAGGCACAATACTGCTGTCTTCTACTGAAAATTCCTAAATTAGTGCTGGAGAGATGGCTCAGGCTCAGCAGTTAAAGGGCTTGCCTGCAGAGCTTAACGACTTGGGTTCAGTTCCCTAGCACCCATGTAAAGCTAGATGCTAGATCCATCTGGAGCTCTCTCTCTCACTCTCTCTTTTATCTCTCTGCTTGCAAATAAATAAATCAATGAAAAATTAAAAACAAAGAAAATTCCTAAATTATTTGCCCATTCGTTACCACCTTTTCCTGTAGAGGAAAATTACATAGCAAATACTTTTGTAATACTGAACATTAATACCTATAAGTGATAAAATGTTATTGACTAAGCTTACATTTTGCAAGACTAGCTTAAAATAAGTATACATCCAACAAACTCAGAACATTGTCTTTTAAAGTTTGGTGCTGGTGGCCTGAGGATGTTACACAGATGTCAGAATGCTTTCCTAACAAGCCAAGTTCCATCCCCACCACCGCATACACTGGGTACAGTGACACAGGCCTGTAATCCCAGCATTTAGGAGGCAGGGAAAGAGGTTCAGGAGTTGAAGGTCATACTGAGCTACATATCAAGTTTAGGAGAAAAAAAAAGCCCAAGTGATTAGTTGTATCATATAAAAATTTTATAGATTGCTTAAAAATAAATACAGAAGATAAATTTTGATGTGCCAAATTAAATGAAATTCAACATAATATTTAAATTACAATATTTCCAAGAGAATCTTTTTCTTTGTTTTGTTTTCAAGGTAGGGTGTCACTCTAGCCCAGGCTGATCTGGAATTCACTATGTAGTCTCAGGTTGGCCTTGAACTCATGGCAATCCTCCTACCTCTGCCTCCCCAGTCCTGGGATTAAAGGCATGCCTAGTGAGAAACTCTTTTTAAAAGAAAGAAAACAACAGATTGAGGCTAAAAATAGTGGCCCACACTTAGAATCCTAGCACTGTGGAGGCTTAGGTGGAGAGGATTGATGAGTTCAAGAACAGCCTAAACTACTTTTTCAGGCAACCTATGTGGAGCTGGGGTATGGCTCAGTGGGAAAGTACCTGCATAGCATGCTTGAAGGCCTGAGTTCAATCCTCAACTTGCACAAACCAGGCATGGTAATACTTGCCTGTAATCCCAGATTGAGGCACAGAGGAAAAGCAGGAGTTCAAGATTGTCCTCTCAGCTACATATTGAGTCCAAGGCTAGCCAGGTCTGCTTGAGATCCTCGGTGGTAGTTTGACTGAATGTCCCCCAATAGATTCAAGAGTGTAAAAGTTTTTCTCCAGCTGCCTGGCTGGAGGAGGTGTCACCTAGCTCTAGGTGATTCTGGGGTGGATGTGAAATTCCAGCAATACATATACAAAAAACAGTCAGAGCTGACGTCTGGCAGTCCAGCTGTTTGTTGGAGTTGGAGTGTGCTTGCTTATTTAGGAGGTGCTGGTACTGGGTCTCTCTCTCTCTCTGCTTGGATCTGTGAAATGGGGCCAGCCTTTTCTAAAACTTCCCCTGGATCTGTTGTTTCAATAAATAATAAATACTCTCCTCCCCAAACTGTGCCTGGTTTGGAGATTCATCCCAGTGGCATGTGGCTGACTACAGCACCCTTGTTTTTAAAAATATTATTCATTTGCATATGTGCTTGTGCAGGAACTCCCATAGAGGCACACATCAGACAATTCCCCAGGCCAGCTGACACCTGCAGTGACTCAGAGCCAGGCGCTTTGTTCTTACAGCTCCACCCCACCAACATCTGAAGGTGAAGAAAGAAATGAAAGTTTGGGTAGGACTTCCTGCTGTCTCAACCCAGGAGAGACACACCTCATGACTGCAACACTCCAATCACGTGGCCCACATAACTAGACAAACGAGGGAGTGAAATCTCCAGTGAATCCTTTTTCTAGTTTAAGTCAGCATGAGGTGGGCTTTCTTCTCATTTCAGCCAACACGATGATCAGATGATCATATGATCATATGGAGCCATTTTCAGTTCTCTGAAACACATGTGCTTTTCTCAGAGCTATGAGCCCCAAATACATCGAGCATAATCACCATGATCCAAAAAGCATGCCTGGGGCTGGAGAGATGGCTCAGCGGTTAAGGCACTTGCCTCCAGTGCCTAAGGTCCCGGGTTCAATTCCCCAGGACCCACATAAGCCAGACCCACAAGGTGGAGGCCCTGGTGCGTTCTCTCTCTCACACACTCTCTCTCTCCCTCTCTCTGCTTGAAAATGAATAAATAAATAAATAAATAAATAAAATAGAAAATATATTTAAAAAAGCATGCCTACTAGGTGTTCAATGGAAGGTGGGGGGGGAGGAAGAGAAGGTAACAATGGGGAAGATTATGATCAAAATACATTATATACATATGTGAACATTTTCAATAAGAATTTTTTTAAATATTTTATTTATTTATTTATTTGAGAGAGAGAGAGAGACAGAGAGAGACAGAGAGAGACAGAGAGAGTGGGCACTGCAAATGAACTCCAGACACAAGTACCCTCTTGAGCATCTGGCTTTATATGGGCATTGGGGAATCAAACTCAGGTCCTTCTGCATTGCAGGCAAACACCTTAACGGCTAAGCCATCTCTTCAGCCCTCAATAAGAATTTTTTAAAAACCCAGCTTGAGGGCTGGAGAGATGGCTCAGCGGTTAAGGTACTTGCCTCCAGTGTCTAAGGCCCTGGGTTCAATTCCCCAGTACCCACATATGCCAGACCCACAAGGTGGTGGCCCTGGTGCTCGCTCGCTCTCTCTCTCTCTCTCTCTCTCTCTCTCTCTCTCTCTCTCTGCTTAAAAATGAATAAATAAATTTAAAAAAATGATAAGTGTGACACTGTTTAAGAGGTGCTATCTGGAAATGGTGGATTGAGTAAAGCATGTGGTTTAGGGTCTTCTAACTACAAATTCATCTTTCTTTGGGTCACTGTAATATTTTTCCCTGTCTCTTTCCTAAATAAGGCCTTTCAGATCTCTTAGTGTTGACAAATATTGATTTGTTCAGGACAATTGTTTTGTTTGTTGTTTTTTGAGGTAGGCTCTCACTCTAGCCCAGGCTGGCCTGGCACTCATTCTGCAGTCCCAGGCTGGCCTCGAATTCACAGTGATCCTCCTGTGTCTGCCTCCCAAATACTGGCATTAAAGGCGTGTGCCACTCTGCCTGGCTCAGGACAAATGTTTTAAACTTTAGTGGTGAGCCAGGCAAGGTGACACACATTGTAATCCCAGCATTTGAGAGGCCAAGGCAGGAGAATCAGTTTAAGGCTAGCCTCAGCTACATAGTGAGTTCAAATCTAGCCTGGCTACAGGAGACCCTGTCTCAAATAAAACCAAACAAATAAACCTCTATCACAATGAAGAATGAAGCAGACCCATTAAACATAAAAAGGAATTTGGGGCTGTGTGTACCATACACACCTGTAATCCCAGTACTGGGAGGCTAGCCTGGGCTACATAACCAGATTCTGTCCCAAACAAATAAAACTTAGAAAAGAAACAGTTTAAAAAGTTATCTATTTACATGTATGTATGTGTGTACACACTTGCACATGCACCAGGACCTCTCACAACTGCAAATGAACCATATGCACGTGTCACTTTTTTCATCTGGTTTCTGTGGGTTGCTTGGGAACTGAACCCTTGCCAGCAGGCTTTGCAAGCAAGCATCTTTAACCACTTAGCAATCTTCCCAGCCCCAGAAAAAAACAATTTCCGAAGAGTTTACCATTTGGCCAGGATTTGATAGACCTTTCAAAGGCAAGGTAATATTTTTCTGTACTAGGGACTGAAGCCAGGGCTGATACATGCAAGACGAGCACTCTACCACTGACTTCTATCCTCAGCTCAGTCTCGAGATACACCTCAGAAGACATGGATATGAGCTTGTCATCTCTGGTCTAGATTTTTTAAAATATCATTTATTTATTTAGTTGCAAACAGAGGATACAGAGAGATGGGGGGGGGAGAGAGAATGGGCACATCAGGGCCACCAGCCACTCCAAACAAACTCCAGATGCATGCACCACTTTGTGGATCTGGCTTACATGGGCACTGGGGAATTGAACTCAGGTAGTTAGACTCTGGAGTTAAGCAACTTAACCGCCGAGCCATCTCTCCAGCTCTGATCTAGATTGAAGCACAGTATCAAGATAGCTCTGTAAACCGCCAAGAAATAGTCTAGAAAACTGTATCTGCCTTTGTTTTTTGGTTATTGTTGCTCTCTTAATCTCACAGAAGAATCCAGGCAAAGGAAAGAACGTCATTGTCACCTCTATCCACCAATGAAAGAACAGGTTTCTGGAACAATGGCTGGCCGTATGCATAGAGCTGCTCCATGACTCATACATGCAGCCCCAGAAATGGCATGCCAGATACGAGGAACTAATGTTAATTATAAGTAATCACTTGGGACTAATTTTTTAAGAGTCTACACCTACATCTGTAGTACTAGAAAATGCCAACTTTGCCTGGTGGCACACGCCTTTTATCCTAGCACTGGGGAAGGGGGGCAAGGTAGAAGGATCACAGCGAGTTCGAGGCCACCCTGAAACTACACAGTGAATTCCAGGTCAGCCTGGGCTACAGTGAGACCCTACCTCGAAAAACCACCACCAACAACAACAAAAGGAAATGCCAACCTTGGGTGAGCATAGCTTTTGGCACATGAGGCCAAGGCAAGGAGGCTCCTTGCTGGTACCCTGGTACCTTGCAGGGCTCCAGCTGCTCTTGTTCACTTTCTCCTCCACCTGCCTGGGACCTCAGCTCTGGCCCGGCTCAGCAGGTGGGCGGGCCTGCTTCTCCTCCTCCTCTTGTGCAAGCCTCTGCTTACAGCCCTTCCTTCCTTCAAGCCACCACCTCCCATTTGGTTTTGGCTTCACTTCTGTCATCTAAACTGGAGATACAAGTTTGCTGTTTGATCCAGTCTTTGCTCCTCCTTAACAAATGTGTTAATATCCTCTAGGTTCCAAGTTTCTTGGCAGATGGCCTCGGGGGCACAGGCTGGGAAAGAGCAGCCAATGTAGGGCAACCTCAAGGCTCAAGAAATCTTCCCAGAGTTCCATCTCTGGGACCTGCCCAGAGTTCCTGGTTCCCAGACATCCCTCAGCTCTCCCTAGAATGGGTGTGTGTGGGAGGGGTGGGGGTGGGGGAGGCCAAGCACCATCACACTGTTCACTTTTCTACTGAAGCCTGACTCCCAGCTCTCAGGCCTACTGTTCCAGTGAAGGGCTCACTAGGATCCACTCAGTGCCATTTTTCTAAGGTAAATAATCTCCATTTCTCAGGGCATCCAGACTGGACGTCTCCTCTTTCTAAATAGAGGAGTGATTTACCAGAAGCACCTGGGAGGCAGAAGTAGGAGGATGGCTGTGAGTTGAAGGCCACCCTGAGACTACATAGTGAATTCAGGTCAGCCTCAGCTACAGCAAAATTCTACCTCAAAACAATAACAACAACCCAAAAGAAAAAAGAAAGAAGAAAAAAAGAAAAGAAATGGTTCATCCACAGCTATTTCACAGAGCGTGGAGCACAGAGCTCTAGGATTTCTTGGCTCCAGTCTCTGCCTGCAGCTTCACATGGCTCCCTTCCCCCTTGTATCTCTGTACCTTTTCTCTCATAAGGACACCTATCATTGGAGGTAGGTCATCCTGAAATCCAGGATGGTCTTTAATGTCATTATACCTGTGAAGATCTTTTGCCAAATAAAATTGCACTCATAAAGTCTGGGTGTTGGGATCTGAACAGAGCTCTCTGTCAGCCACAATTACATACAAAAGCACACGCCTTGCACATGAGGGCACTCAATAGATATCATGGTTTGCGTGCATCTACATTGTGCTTGATGATGTCCAGGCTTTAGTTCTCTGACCCTGAAGTGTGGGACATGGTCCCAGTGTTTCCTGACATGTTCCTCAGCCCCTCTGCTGCTGTCCCCAGAACATTCAGCTACCTCCTTGTCTTGCCAGTTTCTATCATTCCTTGACTCATGGCCCACATCACTCCCACCTCCTCTTCCATCATTCATCTCCCTTCTCAGACTCTGAACCCACTACCTCCTCCATAGAAATCAGTTATGGGCTGGAGAGATGGCTCAGCAGTTAAAGATGCTTGCTTACAAAGCCTGAGGGCCTGGGTTCAATTCCCCAGTACCCACGTAAAGCCAGATGCACGTGGTGGTGCATGCACCTGGAGACCATTTACAGTGGTAAGAAGTCCTAGTGTGCCCACACATTCTCTTTATATCTCTCTCTATCTCAAATAAGTAAATAAAAGGCTCGAGAGATGGCCCAGTGGTTAGGCGCTTGCCTGCATAGCCTAAGGACCTCAGTTCGATTCCTCAGTGCCCATGTAAAGCCAGAGGCACAAGGTGGTGCCTGAATCTGGAGTTTGTTTACATTGGCTAGCTACCTTCACCACGTAGCAGCCTCATTGGGTCCCAGGAATTAGGATGTGGCCATCACTTGGTAGACCACAGCAGGGAATGTCGGTTTTATCTAAGAGGAGCAGGAATGGATGGAGGGTTTCAAGGAGGAGCCTGAAACCAGCAGCATGCAGACGACCAAAGGAGGAGTCCTTGATTGCAGAGAGAACAGGCTGAGCCCTGGCTGCAGGATTCATGAAGATCCTACAAGTCATCTTTATCCTTATGGACTGGAGAGTCAGGTGTAGGATAACTATTAAACAATGCTTTTCTCCTTTTGTATTTTGGCCTAGTCTTTCTCAATTAATTCTGTGAGGTTTTTGTGAAGCCATGAGTTCCAGGTCTCCTGGGCTTATTCTTACCAGTGGGCAGCTAGACAAGATGGAATCCAGTGATGATTTTGGCCAAGGTTTCAGCACCCATGATGAGCAGGTGTGGTGGTCTGAATGTAAAATGTCCATCATAATCTCATGTGTTTGTGATTAAGCCTCACACTCAATCTCCAGCTGGCAGCAATTTGGGAAGAATAGAGCATTGCTAGAGGAGGTGTGTTACTTGCAGAGGGGTGACATATACCCTGACCCGCCTTGCCAGAGTCAGGTCACTCTTCCTGCATCCTCAGCTGCTGTGGCAAGATGTGATGCCCAGCCTCTGTTCTGCCATGCTTTCTTCACTAAAATGAAACTGCCACTCAAAGCTGTAAGCCTGAAATAAACTCTTTTCTGCCATAAGCTGCTTTGAGTAGGGTGTTTTGTCCTAGCAACAAGAAGCAAAAGCAGGCCAGGTGTAATGTACATCTGGTGGAATCTGCTGTAGTGGCTGGATTCACAGCATCTTACCACATGTCTCCTAGCAGAGAAAGACATGAGAACCAACTCAGAACAGGAAATGGCTAAACAGCAGTGAAAAGAAATGTATAAAGCTATTAAAATCCAAGAATGTGAACTGTGTTGATTCTTGGGAAACATTTGTCAGCACTCACTAAAAAGAGTCATAGAACCAGCCACACAGATTACTCATGAATTTAAAGGATATGTAAATTAATAATGATTTGAATAGAGTTTTCATAAATGTTCGTGGAGCGCATTCAAGTATATCTGTGCCTGGCCACAGCTTCCTCTCTCTGATCTTGCACAGAATTGCCCAGAATGCCTCCAGCAACCCCTCTTGGCCTGCCTCTTCCTGCTCTGGTCTTTACTGATTTTTCTCATCCCATTCCTTCCTGTTTCTGCTTTCTTTTCCGACCTCAATGCTACCTTGTTTAATGACCTATTAGAATCAAATTCCCGACTTCACTGGCTGCTCCTGGCAAGTCTCGGCTCCATGCTCATAACTGGGAGTGGAACCCAGTAGGTCAGGTCAGCCAAGCCAGGCTAGTCCACCAGGCTTCACTGTCAAGTAAGGCATCAGAGAGATGCGCTAGTCATTTCTTTACAGAAGGGCTGAGCCATTATAATCCCCTTCCTGGGGGTCGTTAGATTAAGTAGTTCAAAATGATGAAGCGCTGGGCATGGTGGTTCGTTACCCAGCACTTGGGAGGCTGAGGCAGGAGGATCACTGGGAGTTTCAGACATGCCTGGGCTTTAGAATTAGACTCTGTCTGAAAAAAAAAACATAAAAAAGACAAATACCTGTAAGCACACACTGATAGACAACTTCAAATTATTTGCATGGATAGTATAATATTCCATAAAAAGAGGCAGAGAGTTGGGGCCTTAGCTTCAAGCTAGACTGATTGCTTTGCATGTATGAGGCCCTAGACTTGATCAACCATCACCAGAACACACACATACACACACACACACACACACACACACACACACACACACACACACACACAGAAGCAAAGACAGCCTTACCCACAATCCCAGTTTCCTTTTTTCAGGTGTTTTTTCCTTTCCTAGCTCCCTTACGAACAACTTAATTCTCTTGGAAAATTCTGCTTTCCCATTTAGGCCAGCCAAAGCGGTGCTATCTCATCTGGTCCCATCTCTCAGCTCCTAACAACCACCATCATGATACAGATATGCCTGCTTATCAGCCATTCCTCCTGCTTGCGGTATTGACAACTTGGTTTACTTGGAATTGTCTCTGCACATTTGATTGGAGTTGGGTTAGCCTCACCCTCACCTCTAGGGGTAGGATACTTCAGGACTGACCAATCAGAACAACAAAGCCACAGGGACACCATGATTGACTCAGGAATTAATATGTGTCATATGCTTGGTGACCCAGTGTCAATTAAATGTAACCTGGACAAGCTGGTGCAATACTGGAAGGTGGGGTGCTCTCCACCCAATGGGGTTACTGAAAAGAAGAGTTAAGAGCCTGGAGTTCCCAAGGCCCTGAAAGAGAAAAGGAGGGTAAAGATGGTGTGTCAGCTGTCACTTCACTGCCTCACTGTAAATCACCCTTCAGTGCTTGCTCAGTGAAAGTGTATCTGGGTCTTTATTTCTCCTCTACTAGCGGTTAAACTTTTCAGTAGAGGGCACTGGGGAGACATTGCACAAGAAGGGCATAGCGTTTCCTGGTTCTAGCACATTCGCTGCCCTAGCTCCTGGCTCCTTCAGCCAGCACCTCCCCCTGGTTCCTTCACGGAGACAGCTTTCCCCAGCAAGTTCCAGGGGAGGTTTTCAGCAAATTCCACTGACACTGGATGACAGCAACCTGTCAGCCAGGAGCCACAGTTGTGTCCTCTCCCACAATGCAATGGGGGTGAAGATTTCTGCCAAAGGTGCTCTCTTTACTAATTCTGTATTCTTTACCACCTCTCGTGTGTGGGCCATAATCCCAAAAGGCATGATCCTAAATGATGAAATCCTCAAAGTTCAAAGTCCCCAAGGTCTACAATAACAAAATATCAAAATTCTAAAATTCTAAAAATATAATTCTGGAAAAGACAACCTTAAAATTCTTTAAAATATCTTCACTTACTTTTTTTTTTCTTTTTTTCAGGTAGGGTCTCACTCTAGCCCAGGCTGTCCCAGAACTCACTCAGTAGTCCCAGGCTGGCCTCGAACTGACAGCAATCCTCCTACCTCTGCCTCTCAAGTGCTGGGATTAAACCAAACCCAGCCATTTACTTACATTTTAAGAGACTTATTTTAGAAGCATAAAAACATAACAGAATACTTCATAGGCCATTTTATAGAATAAAATAACCAAAAATAGCATGTATACTTTTGTAAGGATAAGCCCTTACATGGGTACAGTAGTTATGAGCAGATGAGCCATATTCATATGTAGTTCCAAATGCAAAATGGAGGGGCTGGAGCTGTAGCTCAGTTAGGAGAGTCCTTGCCTAGCCTTGCAGGAAGCTGCACCATAGAACCCGGGGGTGGCACATACTTGTCATCCCAGCACTTGGGAGCTGGAAACAGGAGGATCAAAAGACATTAGGTGGGCTGGAGAGATAGCTTAGGGGTTAAGGCGTCTGCCTGCAAAGCGGAATGACTGGAGTTTGATTCCCCAGGACCCACGTAAAGCCAGATGCACAAGGTGGTTCATTTGTCTGAGTTTGTTTGCAGTGGCTGGAGGCCCTGGCACACCCATTCTCTTTCTCTCTGCCTTTCTCTCACACACTCTCTCTCACACTCTCTCAAGTAAATAAATTAATTAAATATTTTTAAAAAGACATTAGGCTACTTAGTGAACTTGAGGCCAGTTTGGGCTACATTTTACCCTGTCTGAAAAAAAAACATGCAAAATGTATAAATACATACCCTTGTGACCAATAAGGTTGTGTGTCCAGTTTCATAAATATGGCATTTGAAGTACCATGATGAACAACCTACATTTTTTGACACGATCAATCAAAACACATAATTGGGCTGGCAATGGTGAAGTCCACTTTAATCCCAGCACGCGGGAGGTAGAGGCAGAGGCAGAGATACAAGGATTACTGCAAGTTGGAGGCTACCCTGAGACTACAGAGTGAGTGCCTGGTCAGCATGGGCTCAGTTTGAGACCCTACCTCGAAAACAAAACAAAAAAAAAAAACCACACACACACACACACCCCAAAAAACAAAACCAGAACCAAACATAATGGGAGCTGGGGATGTAGCTCAGTTGTATAGCACTGCATATGAGGCCCTAGCACAGGAAAAAAATCACACACACACACACAGTAGGTCATACTGCATATGCTGTACCCCCAAAGAGCCATGATCTTGAGAAATTTTATCTTTCCCAAATGCAGATGTAAAGAAGAACATCATTTCTTGAGGAAATTTCTAATTTAAAATTGTTTATTTATTTGCAAGGAGAGAGAGAGAGAGAGAGAGAGAGAGAGAGAGAGAGAGAGAGAGAGAGAGAGAGAGAGAGAGAGAGAGAGAGAGAGAGAGAGAGAGAGAGAGAGAGAGAAAGAGAAAGAGAAAGAAAGCATGCCAAGGCCTTAGCTGCTGCAAATGAACTCCAGACCAGATGCATGTGCCACTTTGTGTCTCTGGCTTTACCTGGGCACTGGGGAATTGAACCTGGGTCCTTAGATTTTTGCAGTCAAGTGCCTTAACTGCTGAGCCATCTCTCCAGCCCACTTTCTACATTTGTGCATGTAAAAAGTTTACATAAAACTAATTGTAATAGTGCACTTTCACAAAATCAATCTCCAAAACATGAATGTGGTGGTGTGATCCAGGTGTCCCCCATAAATGTGTGTGCTCCATGCTTGATTCCCAGTTGATGGCAGTTTGGGAACTGGAAACTTGTGGGAGGTGTACTGCTGGGGGCTGTCATATGAGTGTCACAGCCAGTGTTTGGCACAACTCCTGCTGTGGTTCTAGATCTGCTACTGGCCAGGAGGTGATGTCCACCCTCTGCTCATGCCATTATTTTCCCCGCCATCATGGAGCTTCCCCTGGAGTCTGTAAGCCAAAATAAACCTTTCCTCCACAAGCTGCTTGTGGTCAGGTTCTCTGTGCCAGCAATGAGGAAGCTGACTGCAACAATGAAGAAAATGAATTAGAATTCTTTATCTTTACACAGTTTATATCTGTATCTGAAAGGATGTCAAGATGAAATACCTAGCAGTTAATTGCAAAAAGTAATGCTAGCTGGGCACGGTGGCACATGCTTCTAATCCCAGCACTCGGGAGGCAGAGGTAGGAAGATCTCTATGAGTTCAAGGCCACCCTGAGACTATATAGTGAATTCCAGGTCAGCCTGGGCTAGAGTGAGACCCTACCTCAAAAAACAAAAAAACAAAAAAAAACAAAAAAACTAAAATATAATAAAAAATAAAGAGAAAGAGCGATGCTGGCACTTTAACAATGTGGGACAGAACTGAAAAAAGAAACCAATATAAAAAAAAGAAACATTGCAGAGATGGATTGTGGGCAATTGCATGGAGGTAAGTCCATAAGAGTAGACTGACTTTCACAATAATAGACTATATTTTAAAATCTTGCATCAAGATGAAGACTAACTGCTCTGATTTTCTTTTCTTTTTCTTTTTTTTTTTTTGGTTTTTCGAGGTAGGGTTTCGCTCTAGTCCAGGCTGACCTGGAATTCACTATGTAGTCTCAGGGTGGCCTTGAACTCATGGTGATCCTCCTACCTCTGCCTCCCGAGTGCTGGGATTAAAGGGGTGCACCACCACGTCCAGCCTAACTGCTCTATTTTTCAACAGGGTATTTGCTATTTTTCATTTTTTGTCTAAGAATTAATATGCACTGACGTGAACATTCTGTGTACGTTAGCCTCTTCTGTGCTTTGTTTCTATGCTGTTCACAGAAGTCCATTGTGCATACATTCATATACAGACTTTAAACTTGGCAGAAAAATGACTGATTATCACACCCACCATATGCCATTTTATCCCACTATGTACATGATTAGCTTTGAACCAATCAGTTCAAATGCAGTTCATTTGCAATTCATGCAAAATGCAGCTTTAGTTCATTAAAAGCTCCTGGAATTTTATCAGCTTGAAGGAATGCCACTACAGATAAAAGGTGAATTTTTGAGTGTGCATGTGTATGTATGCGGGTGCACGTGTAGAGGCAGAGTTTGATGTTGGGTGTGTGTGCACAGATGGAGGCCAGAGTAGAACGTCAGGCATCCTCCTCTCTCACTCTGCAGCTTTGCTTCCTTGAGACAGAGTCTCTCACTGAACCTGGAACTGAGGGGGTTTTTGGTCAGGCTGGCTGAGTAGAAAGTCCCAGTGATTTGTCTTGTCCACCACACCCTCTTCAGGGCTGGGGCTGCAGCTGCTTGGGATCCAATCAGGTCCTCATGCTTGCTTGGCAAGCACCTTTATTCACTGAGCCCTGTTGCTGGACTACAGGAATCGGTATTCAGGATTATGGCATTTGGGATTTTGATCAGCACTGTTTTACTATTTTCTCACAAATGCTTTATCCCAATTCCCTGTTAAAGTGATAACTCTTCAGATTTTTTTTTTCCTATTCAAATGATCATGTCGCTTCCCTCTCCTGATGGAAGTGAGACCAGGCCATGATAGCAGTGGCTAAGTTTAGATCCCACTTGGTCAAAAGTTGCCTCTAGCCAGGCATGGTGGTGCTTGCCTGTCATCCCAGAGCTCAGAGGTTGAGGCAAGAGGATCAAGAATTTAATCCTAGCCTTGGCTATACAGCAAGACCCTGTCTCAAGTTTAAAAACAAAGAAAGCTCTTGTCAAATTGGACTTTGCAGTTACAGAAACTTTTTTTTTTCTTTGAGTCATTTTGATTTGAGTTTTTTGCTGCTGGCAAGTTAAAGACTCCCGAGAATATAAACTACAAAAGGGGGTTGAATAATTAAAGGAACAGCAATAGTTATTAAGCAAGAGTTGGGAAGCGATATGGAAGCCATGTGCATACCCATCACAAGAAAGAGAACATAAACATTATGATCAACTTGAATTATCTGACTATAGTTGAGCATATAATGACATATTAGGGCCAAAGTGTAGCAGTTAGAGAGACAAACATCAGTTCATTGTGGCAGCAAGTCAGTGTTCAAAATCCAGTCAGAGATGTTGGGAACAAGGGATGATGGATGGCTACTGCTTGGTACACTATGGAAAAGAGTATTACATTGGGTAGAACTTCAGCTAAATGACCCTTAAGTCCTTCTGAGATCGAAGATTCTTATCCCAAATCCTATTAGATGGCCTCGGTTAAGAGAAAAGCAGACAAAGGCATTATGTGAATGACTTGGTAACCATGGATACTGCCAGATGTTGTCATTAGATGCCAAGAAAATGGTCCAAGTCCCCAGATAGAGTTGTTTCCATAGACTTTGTTCCCTGTGGAGAACACATGTATTATGTGAAAAGCAGGCAAGCAAATTACTGTAAATAAAGCCATTCTGAAAAAAAGCATATTAAATATTTGGTTGGGGGTTGAAAAGATTCCTCAACGGTTAAGGTGCTTGCCTGCAAAGTCTAATGACCCTGGTTCGATTCCCCAGTTCTCACGTAAAGCCAGATGCACAACGTGGTGCATGTATCTGGAGTTTGTTTGTAGTGGCTGCAGGCCCTGGTGTGTCCATTCTCTCTCTCCTTGCAAATAAATAAATAAACAATATATATATATATTTTTTGTTTTTCTAGGTAGGGTCTCGCTCTAGCCCAGGCTGACCTGGAATTCACTCTGTAGTCTCAGGCTGGCCTGGAACTCACCGTGATCCTCCTACCTCTGCCTCCCGAGTGCTGGGATTAAAGGTGTGCACCACCACGCCCGGCTTAAACAAAATATTTTAAAAAAAGAATTAACATTTGGTTTTAATGTGGCTCAGAATTAGTTTGCTTTAAATAAGTAGGTAAATGAAAAGTGCCCAAAGAGCAGTCTTAACTATGGAGTGGTAAACTGGGAGGCAGCCAACACTGATCCAAATCCTGCTTTAATGGTGACCTTGAGGCAAAGAGAGTGGGGAGAGAAGAAAGCAAAAGAACTTGAGGCTGCTGAGCTTTGCTTTGTCCAACAACAAGAATAAACAAAGCAGTAGTCACACCTACCTCCTACAGTATGTGAAAGTTAAGCAGGAAATGCCTACAAAAATAGAAAACAATGTCTTAGTCTATAGACATAATAGATGTTTCAAGTCAGAATTGTTTCATGGAAAAGTTCCTAGTTTAAATTAAGCTGAAAGTTATGTCATTTAGCCAATATTTTTAACACCCTCTGATATAATTTCACTTCTAAAGATATCTGATCCAAAACCAGCTAGTTTTAATTCTAGAATATATCAGTCTATCATATATGAAACAAACCTAGAAACTAAAAGTAAAGCCCCCAGAAACTCAGTAATTCAGTGTATTAGAAGGCACAATATAATCAGGTATTCAGAGGCAATGTTAAAAGGAATATTCCTCTGGACCAAACATTTTAGCAAATCAGATAATTTCCTCATTGCCAATAAGGTTCTTTTTTCCTTTTAAAGAGAAAACAAATTACATCCAACACAAAATACAGCATAGCATTTGTGTTAGTAGTACTTGCTTTCAAGTTTATTTGCTTTGTCCAGCTATTTACTATTGTTCTATGCAGACCACATCCTGAAGAGGAAATCAACTTGAAAACTTTTATAGATATCCTTATTTCAGGGTTATTTGTGATAGCCTATTTTATTCCTTGGAGAACAGGCAAAGACAGGAATTGGTTAGGAGGCCGGAGGATGAGAGAAAGCCCCCTGGATTGGACCTTAACAGTTTGCCTCTTCAAAACAGGCTAAATCAGTTTTCAATTCCTAAATCAAGTAGACTTAGCCACATTTCACTCCAACCTTAACCATGATGCCAGGACAATTATCTGCAGACCACATTCAGGCAAGAGAACCTGGACTTGTTTGCAGATGTTCTGTGAAAGTCTGGGGCAATGTAAGGGCACAGTGTTCAGGTGCTGTTTCTACTGATGGCAGAGTAATTATTTTACATTTCTATTTATTTATTTGCAAGCAGGGAGAGATAGAAGAGAGACTGAGAGACCATGGGCACACCAGGGCCTCCAGCTGCTGCAAACAAACTCCAGGTGCACGCATCACTTTGTGTCTGGCTTGACATGGTACTAGGGAATCAAACCTAGGTCATTAGGCTTTGCAGGCAAGCACCTTAATCGCTGAGCCACCTCTGCAGCCCCAGATTAATTATTTTATAGGCGCTTGCAGATGCCCTACAATAGGACATGCTTTGGAGAGGAGACACTGAGTGGAGTCATTAGGAATGAGGAAGAGCCAGCTCTCCGGAGGGTCTGTCCAGGGAGCTGGCTGTCTGATTAGGAAAAGCATGAGGAATTCTCTATAGTCAACCCCTGACACCAGCGGTCACAGTTCAGGCAAGATAATGAAAGAAGGAATGTGGAACCCAGTACAGATGACTGTGATCATTGGTGTCAGCCAGCCAGAAGTCTGGAAGGGCTAGTGGTCACTGGTGGCCTAGAAGAACACACCCCACCTGGGAAGCCAGAATCTAAGGGAAATGGATCTGTCTGCAACATTATGGTACCTGTAACCTTAGGAAGAGCAATCTCAACCGTGCAAAAGCCTTTGAGGCCTTAGCACTGGAGAATACACCTAGCTGAAATTGACCATCCCTGAGGAGGTAAGACATTATTAACATTGGTGGCTATACTCTGGAACATGATGATTCTGGGTGTATTTTCAAAGGTTTAAAGAAAAAGACTGTCACACTCTGGTCTGCATTTCTGTCTAGGCTCCCTGGTGTCAATCTGGACCACAGTTCCTAGATCATGGATTTACCAGACCAATTTCCTTTTTTTTTTTTTTTTTAATATTTTTTATTTATTCATTTTCAAGCAGAGAGAGAGAGAGAGAGAGAGAGAGAGAGAGAGAGAGAGAGAGAGAGAGAGAGAGAACCAGGGCAACCACCTTGTGGGTTTGGCCTATGTGGGTACTGGGGAATTGAACCCGGGGCCTTAGGCACTAGAGTCAAGTGCCTTAACCACTGAGCCATCTCTCCAGCCCCAATTTCTTTTTTTCAAGGTAAGGTCTCACCTGCCTTCCAAGTGCTAGGATTAAAGGTGTGCAAGACCATGCCCGAGTCATTACACCTATTTCTTTTATTATTATTATCTCTTTATTATCCATAGATACACTGAATGAGCAAATAATGTGTTGGTGCCCCATTTCCTCGATTTCCCTCTTCCCTGTCCCCAATCAGCTGGGTATCTTCCTCTGTGGGCAAACTGGGTCAGTCCATGGGGTAGGAGGTTATGGATAGCCTAGGAGTCAACCCGGTTCCACCCCACTTTGTATGTTGTTACTGAGGGGGCAATGTCTCTGGACATTGTCCTCCACCATGGCCCTTATAATCGTTCCACTCCCTTTTCTGCTCAGTTCCCTGAGCCATGGTGGGTGTATTAATATATTTGTAATCAAAGAGAAACAGAGAGAAGTATGGGTGCATCAGAGCCTCTAGCCACTGTAAACAAATTCCAGATGTATGTGTCACTTTGTGATCTGGCTTGCGTGGGTACTGAGGAATTGAACCTAGGTCCTTAGACTCTGGAGGCAAGTGCTTTAACCTCTGAGCCATCTCTCCAGCCCCCAAGAACATTCTTTTTTTAATGGGATACAAATATCTGCCTACTTTCTCAGAAAAACTTCATAGAATTAGGAAACCATATTTGCCAAGTATTCCAAGAGAGTCTAGTTTTGCTCTCATTCTTAATGCAGCGTGTATGTCAGTAAGTGTCCCCAGGGGCCATCTTACATCGGACTTCCTCCAATGGCCTCACTGATGGCGCAAGATGCTGTGGTGACAGAGTGGATGTGGTTTCGGATCTTCCTCAAGATTGCCATCAGCTCATGGTCACACTCTCTGTCCTGTTCTCTCCTCCTTCTCAAGTTCGAGCAGCAGGCATCAGATGTCTGATGTTTTCACTCTGTGCGTGTGTACAGATGCACATGCCCCGTGCACATGTGTGGAGAGGCCAGAGGAAAGGGTCGGATGTCCTCAATCACTCTTCTCTATTGTTTCCCTGAGACAAAATATCTCACTGAAACTGGAGCTCGCCGTATTCAGTTAGACTGGCTGACCAGGGAGCCCTAGTGATCCTCCTATCTCTGCCCCCACTCAGTGCTGGGTCACAGGCATGCGCCCTGCTCAGCTTTTAAAGAACATTTAGGAGCACGTGTGTATGTATGTACCTGCATGTGGGGAGCACGGACATGTCACAGCACACATGTGGAGGTCAGAGGACGACCTCAAGGAGTCTGCTTTACCTTCTTTGAGATGGGGTGTCTTGTTGCTGCTGATAAATGATCTCTGTATTCTCCTGGCTCTACCTCCCATTACTATATGCTCCTTGGGAACACAGATGCATACACCCCTTTATTTATTTATTTATTTATTGGTTTTTTGAGGTAGGGTCTCACTCTAGCCTAAGCTGACCTGGAATTCACTATGTAGTCTCAGGGTGGCCTTGAACTCATGGTGATCCTCCTAACTCTGCCTCTTAAGTGCTGGGATTAAAGGCGTACACCACCACACCCGGCTCATCACTCCAATTCTTAACAGCAGTTAGGGTTACTTTTTTCAGAGTGGGGAAATGAAGCAGTTCAGGGATAACACCTGAAAGAATAAGCAAGGAATGCCTTTGAGCCTATAGGGGGAGAATCTGGGTCATTCTACTTTGCTACAGGTCTGTAGTAAATGGATTAAAAACCAGATAAGGGGCTGTGGAGAAGGCTGCCACCCTGGGTTAAATTCTCCAGCCACATACAGAAAACTGGAAGCAGAAAGTGATACAACCATGTGGCATTCATTTGCAGGAGCAAGAGACCCTGTGAACCCATAACCCACACACATGCAAATTTTAATTAGTTAATTTAATTAATTAATCAACTAATACAAAACATGGCTGGAGAGATGGCTCAGCAGTTAAAGACATTTACTTGCAAATCCTAATGGCCTGGGTTTGATTCCCCAGTACCCACATAAAGCCAGATGCACAAAGTAGCACATGTGTCTGAGTTTGTTTGCAATGGCAAGAAAGAGGTCCTGGCATGCCCATAATCACTTTTTACCTGTCTGCCTCTTTCTTTCTTACTCTCTCTCAAAAAAATAAAAATATCTTTTAAAAAAACCAACCAAGATGATTGCCATGAGTTCGAGGCCACCCTGAGACCATGGTGAGTTCCAGGTCAGCCTGGGCTAGAGTGAGACCCTACCTCTAAAAACAAACAAACAAAACAAAACAAAACAAACAAACAAATAAAAAACCAAAGAGATGAGAAAGGCTCCATCAATCTCAAGGACACTCCAAATTCCTGCATTATTTATAGGCCAACCAGGCGATGAATGGTGTCAGGGCCTGGCCTAGAGACAGGCATTAGTTTACCAAGATGCTCTCCATCCAGGAGAAATTGAAGGTAGTAGTTAATAGGCTTTTGTATTGCAACTCTAGCTCCAGTTTTTTTTTTTGTTTGTTTGTTTTTGTTTGTTTGTTTTGTTTTTCGAGGTAGGGTCTCACTCTAGTCCAGGCTGACCTGGAATTCACTATGTAGTCTTAGGGTGGCCTCGAACTCACAGCAATCCTCCTACCTCTCTGCCTCCTGAGTGCTGGGATTAAAGGCGTGCACCACCATGCCCAGCTTTAGCTCCAGTTTTTAGGGGCCATTAGTCATCTGTCTTTGGCTAACAAACTCCTGAGGAGTTATCAACTGATATTGTAATATTCTGTACCTTTATGAAGTATGATTCAGGACCAGGCAATGATGCTTTATTATACAGTTCCTCGGGTAGACCCAAACCAAAATTAGTGTATGGCCATATCTCCCTGAACCAGCCCAATCTTATCTGAACCAAAATTACTTCGGCTTGAATCTGCATGCTGGTGATACAACCAAGGGCATGGTGTACATAAAAGTCAATACTACAGCACCAGGTTTTTGCAGAAAAAGAAGGAGCTTCTTTACAAAGCCAACTAGTAAAGAGGCAAGGAGAAGAGCAAAAAGGCTCCTAAGTGCCTCCCAATCAGTTGATATTGGAGGAGAATGTTCGAAGGAAGATGGGAACCGCCAGAGTTCCAGCAAAGCCCCAGGCTGACCCTGACCCAAAGGTCAACCTCTCCATCAATAGCAACCTGGATGCCCCACCACCAGTCCCGAGGGTCACTGCTCAGCTACCACAGAAGGGCTGCCCTGGAGATGGGCAGACAAAATCCAGATGGTGGAGCAGCTCTTTGAGCTGGGGCTGTGGCCATGAGTGGAGGGCCACAAAGTGCTGAGATGTTTGACTGGAACCTGGAGCAAGCCGCCTGCCACCTTCTGGGCTCCTGTGGAGTGCCCACCCCAAACGCTGAAAGGTGTCTGGACAGCATGAGTCTGCCCTGAAGGAATCACTTGAGCTTTTCCATGGGACAAGGGTGGGGAGATGACCCCACTAAGGCGTGGAGGACCAGTGGACAGAGAGAAGCCAAGGCTGTAGGAGGCAGGAGCCCTGCCTTGCTCACTTATCCCTGCATACCTTGGTTCAGCCCTCAGTGCCCCAGCCAAGAGGTGGGAAGGAGTTCTGTGAAAGTCGGCCGGGGAGCTGCCTGAGCAGGCCATGTGTGACCTGTGTCTGGCTCCAGACTGAGGCTGGGCCTGTTGGCTGGAGTGTGCCCCTGGGCTCTGCCCAGGCAGACCAGACTGAGAGGAAGGCAGACTTGACCTGGGCAGAGAGGATGTGTTGACCACACAGAAAGGTGGGCCAGCACCCATCGGGCCCTCTTCAGGGATGGCCCCTTTTGCAAGGAGCCCAAGCAGGCATTTGACATGTTGAACTTGTGGCTTCACCATGCCCATGTTACAGGACTTGGCTGGTCTTAGGATCTTGTACCTGGAAATAGCCTGAGGTAGTTCAGGAAGCAAAAGAAGGGTGACAGATTATTTAACCACTAGGCTATCTCCCCAGCACTTTAGCCTTTTGTTATTTTTTGTTGTTGTTGGATTTTTTTTGAGGCAGGGTCTTACTCTGGCCCAGACTGACCTGAAACTCACTCTGTAGTCCAGGCTGGACTTGAACTCACAGCGATCCTCCTACCTCTGCCTCCCAAGTGCTGGGATTAAAGGGGCATACCATCACTCGAGGCTCTCCTCTTATTGTTTTGATTTTGTATGGCTACCTAGTCCACTCACACCTTCATTGGTCTGTGTTTGATGGTAATTCAAAAAAATGCAGGGAGAGATGGGTAAGGTTAGGATGTAACAAGACTGATAAAGAGACAATTGAGCAGAAAGATCTCTTGGCTCAAGTAACTGGAGAGTGAAACTGGTCTCCAGCAGGCTTGGAATGGGAGACTCCATGAAGTAATTTCTCCAGCTGACTTCTCTTCTCAGGCTAACTGGATAAATGAAACTCCCATCCTGAGGCCATTCCTAATTTCTTCCAGAGAAGAATGAAGACCCTTCCTCACTATGGTAGTTTAAAAGTCTTTCCCCCATAGACCCAGGTGTTTTATTAAAATTGAGTTTGCAGCTTCAGCCCCTAGCAGGCAGACTCTGCTATAAGAGGTGTGTCACTGGGTTTGATCTGAATTCCAACCTAAAGGTATGCAGAGAGGTTTTGAGCTCTGGCTGTGTTTGCT
This sequence comes from Zapus hudsonius, assembly GCA_004024765.1. Taxonomy (NCBI): domain Eukaryota; kingdom Metazoa; phylum Chordata; class Mammalia; order Rodentia; family Dipodidae; genus Zapus; species Zapus hudsonius. The sequence continues at coordinate 23,467 of PVHP010010733.1, read as the reverse complement.
TGTAGTACTGGCCTGTGGTGGGCTGTCTTTCTGCTTGGATCTATGAATGGGAGTTGGCTTCTTCTGTCATTTGATGGAACTTCACCTGGATCTGTGAGCTTGAAATAAATCCCTTCCTCCCCTAAACTGTGCTTAGTTTAGATGTTCATCCCAGGAGTATGGAACAGACTACAACACTCACCAAATCAGCTAGAAAATTTGAGGGATCCTTTATCCATTTTGTCCCAAGATATGCTTATAGTTGACCTGGAGAGGAGAAAAATTACAACTAACAAAAGAATGCTAACAGGGTGTCATAGTCAGCCACACATCACTGGGATGAGCCTCCAAAAACCAGGCACAGTTGTAGGAGGAAGGGATTTATTGAAGTTACAGATCCATGGGAGGTTTCATAATAGCGATAGGGTCTGACCCCCTTTCACAGGTCCAGAGAGAGAAACCCATCACCAGCAGCATACACATACACCAGCAAACAGGCAGGGGTGAAAAGAGATTTCCTTCCCCCTTATAGAGCCTTAGGGCAGGCTCTTGCAATCCTTTCCCAGATTTGATGATTTCCTGAGTCTCTGGAATTTTCCTTCCTGCATTTCCCTCACAGGAAGGGATGTTTGTTTCTAGCTCCCCTGAGCCTTCTTACATCCTGCCCCCTACTACTGAGAGGGCTGCCTTCCTTTAAACAACCTCAGAGAGCCAGACAAGATTACTAAACAAGTTGACAACAAAATTTAACCATCACACAGAGCCAATAAAGTAATACATGTTTCTTCTAGAGCCTCAGAAAGTATTATTATTATTTGTGATAGGGTCTCACTCTAGCCAAGGCTGACCTGGAACTTGCTCTGTAGTCCCAGGCTGGTCTTGAATTCAAGGTGATCCTTCTACATCTACCTTCCAAATGCTGGGATTAAAGGTGTGGACCACCATGCCCAGCAAAGAAATTATTTTCATCCTATGTATTTTGTGACACTGTATTTGACCCTGGTGACAGGATGGCCTGAATATTCCTACAGAGTCCTTAATTTATTCTATGTAATTTTTTTTATTAAAGATGATTATTATTGGCTCACACCTATAAGCACAGCACTAAGGAGGCTAAGGTAGGAGGATTGTTATGAATTTGAGGCCAGCCTGCGCTACAGAGTGAGTTCCAAGCCAACCTCAGATAAAGACTCTGCCTCAAAACATAAAAGATTATTGAGCCAGATGTGGTGGTACACGCCTTTAATCCAAGCATTTGGGAGGCAGAGGTAGGAGGGGTCCATGAGACTGAGAATTCCAGGTCAGCCTTGACTAGAGCAAAACTCTACCTTGGAAAAAAAAATCTCATGTCATCCATTATACTTGGTGCTCACTTGTCCTCTCTTCAACTTCTGCTGTATTATTGTCAGATTCCATTGCCCTGCCTATTTAGGAACTCCCTTAAGACCCCATTACACCTAGGATCTCCTCTCTGGATTTTAGGCCAACAAACACTATTGCAAGAATTAACTTTTATCTTCTTAGTTGGGGTGTGTCATCCATATTGAAACAACCCTGCGGAGCCTCTTTACTCATATTTAAGATACCCCATTACTGCAGGTGTTAAACTTCTTTAAGATGCTGTTTCACAGCTGCTTGGGACCTGGAGACATTACAGAGGATTTGACAGATTAAACATGAATGTTGCACTCACTTCTTGCCTGAGGACCACCTGTATGGTGATGAAGGAGACATTGGGGGGACTCATAACTTCTCAAAGCAGAAAATAAGAGCAATGTAAAACTGAATGCAAAAAAGGACATTCCTTATGCATTACAAAACTCAGGGAATATTGCTAAAGACAGGGCAGAAGGAATTAAGAACCTCAGCATGAGAAGAAGTATCCTGCGGGATGGTGCTCCCACACAGAGGCTGCCTAGACCCTTCATGACCCCACAGTGGTTGCCAGTGTGTTGAGGGACCATAACAAGAGAATCCCTCCAAAAAAAGACTAGAAACCAATTGGAATATCACCCATATGCAACATGTTCATACAGTAACATTCACAATTACTAATGAAAATGAACCATATACCAAAGATGGGGACCACAATTATCAAACTAAGAATTTGTGATGGCATTTATCTGCAAAATAATTTAAAATGCCATTTCTGTTCTTAAATTCTGACATTGTCAGAGTAGTCACCAATGCTTTACTCTTAAGGTGTGTCATACCCAAGTTCCAAATTCAGAAAGACCTCTTAGCAAGCAGAGAGGTGTGGATAGAGGAGAGAGAGAGAGAGAGAGAGAGAGAGAGAGAGAGAGAGAGTAAAAAAGAGACTTTGTCTCTGGGCCATGGCCACTAGCCTGTCAAAAAACTCCAGATGCATGCTGAGGTTGTGTGCCTGGCGTTACCTGTTTATTAGGGAGAGTAAGTAAAGACTTTGCTGGCAAGTGCCTTAATCGCCAAGCCATTATCTCCAGCCCTGAAAGAGGTATTTCTTTATAGTAGTTAACATTAAGATTTCTGGTAATTGTTAATATTGATAACAGTAGCTGCCTTTATTGGTTTATTGTAATCAAATTACAAAAATTGGTTCTGGAGAGATGGCTCAGCGGTTAAGGCACTTACCTGCACAACCTAAGGACCAGAGTTTGATTCCCCAGTACCTATGTACAGTCAGATGCACAAAGTGTGTATGCATATGGAGTTCCTTTGCAGTGGCTAGAGGCCCTGGCATGCCCATTCTCTCTCTGTCTCTCTCTCTCTCTCTCTCTCTCTCTGTATGTCTCTCTCTGCTTGCAAATAAATAAATAAATAAATAATTATTTTTTAAATAATAAAAATTGTATGTGAATTTCCCAACAAAATCATGTCAAAACCACATAATATCTATGATCCCGCTGGGCGTGGTGGTGCATGCCTTTAATCCCACTGCACTTGGGAGGCAGAGGTAGGAGAATTGCCGTGAGTTCAAGGCCTCCCTGATACTACACAGTGAATTCCAGGTCAGCCTGGGCTAGAGCAAGACCCTACCTCGGAAAACAAAACAAAACAAAACAAAACAAAACAAAACAAAACAAAACAAAACAAAACAAAATATCTGTGATCCCTATGACAAAATAAAAAGTGAGGTGGGGTAAGGAGAGTCTAAACTCTAAAGCTACTTTTGCAGAGCAACAAACTCTGTTTCTAAGAAAACTCTTCAAAGTAACTTTGAACCCATGAACTTCAACATGAACAATGTGTCCTCTGCACGCAAAAATCCCATCCTTACATAAATACACAGACCACTGACACACACATATACACACCCAGCCACACACATACAAAAATGAAACAAATGCAAATAAGCCAGGCTGGTGGTACATGTCATTAATCCCAGCATTGGGGAGGCCCAGGTAGGAGGATCTTTGTGAGTTCGAGGCCAGCCTGAAACTACATAGTGAATACCTCTGATTGTTGGGCTTAAACGTGTATTCTGCCACACTTGGCACTTCCAGGAACTTTTAAAAAATTATTTTGAGAGAGAGAGAGAGAGAATGGGTGTGCCAGAGCTTCTAGCCATTGCAAATGAACTCTAGACACATACGCTACCTTGTGTATCTGGCTTTATGTGGGTATTGGGGAATCGAACCCAGGTCCTTATGCTTTGTAGGCAAATGCCTTAACTGCTGAGTCATCTCTCTGGCCCCCTTCCAGGAATTTTTTTTCAAACTTTTTTTTTTTTTTTTCGAGGTAGGGTCTCTCTCTAGTCCAGGCTGACCTGGAATTCACTATGTAGTCTCAGGGTGGCCTCGAACTCATGGTGATCCTCCTACCTCTGCCTCCGGAGTGCTGGGATTAAAGGCGTGCACCACCACGCCTGGCTTTTTCAAACTTTTTATTGATAGCTTCCATAATTATTTCTTCCCTCTCTCAATTAGTCTCTGTTTTGTTTCAGTGTCATCATCTTTTCCTCCTATTATGTGTAGGTATTACCAGACATCTGTGAAATTATGAATATCAAGGCTGTTTTGTGTCTGGAAGTTGAGTTGTAAGCAGTCCTACCCTTCCTTTAGCAGGAATCTTAATTCTAGGAAAGGGGAACTGCCTAGTGGAGAGACTCGGGTTGTTTATGGAAAAACAGATAATTTTAGGAAAGGGGAACTCCTTCTTAGGGAGGGACTCAGGTTGTTCATAGAAAAACAGATCTAGGGTAAACTCAGATTTTTCTAATATTTTTCAAGCTACTCTGTTTTAGGCCCCATGGCAGACATTTTTCTCCAATCTGCAGTCTATTCAGGAATTTCTATCTTTATCTACATACTATGTGAGGATGAGAGAGAGAGATATCTTATCTCACTTCAACAGGTACAGTGGTTACAGGTTGAAGTGAGGAGTGGCCTGACCAGCTGATCAATCCCACAAAATTCTCTGTGATGATGGGGATATTTTATATCTGCACTATCTAGTAATCATGTGGTTAGTGTGAGTGATGAGCAGAATTTTAAACTTAGCCAAATTTTCATTAAATGAATACATGTGGCTAGTAGCTACCATATTTTTACGCATGGCTCTAAATAAATGGTTTCCAAATTGTGCAGTACACATCTCAAGAAGGGAAAAGAATCTACAAAGTATAGAAAGAAAACATGCTATTCTATGCATTTAGAGCATTATTTATGCTGTGTGTATGATATGTGGGCATGCCTATGCACATTTTTTCCGTGAGTGCAGACATAAGTGTCATGATGAATGTGGGGAAGTCAAAAGGCAACTTTGGCCGGGCATGGTGGCGCACGCCTTTAATCCCAGCACTCGGGAGGCAGAGGTAGGAGGATTGCCGTGAGTTCGAGGCCACCCTGAGACTACAGAGTGAATTCCATCCAGGTCAGCCTGGACTAGAGGGAGACCCTACCTCGAAAAACCAAAAAAAAAAAAAAAAAAAAAAAAGAGGCAACTTTGGATGTGCGTCCACATCATTTACCTTGTTTGAGGCAATATATATCTCTCTATTGTTCACCATTGGGTTTGCCAGGCTAGCTGGCGCAGGAGATTCTCCTGTACCCATCTCCCTTTTTGCTGAAGCATGCTGGGATTACAGATGGCAGTGCTACCACATCTGACGTTTACATGTGTTCTGGGGATCTGAACTCAGGTCCTCACACTTGTATGGTAATATATATATATATATATATATATATATTTCATAAATAACACAATGTGCCAGGAAAATGCTTTAAAATATTAATTCACTTAATCTTCATGACTTGAAGTACATTAGTTTTTACATATTTTTGAGAGAAAAGAGAGAGAGGAGGGAGAGGGAATAGAGAGAGGCAGTGGGGCTGTAAACCAATCCCAGGTGCATCTGGCTTTATGTGGGTAACAGGGACTTGAACTGGGGCCAGCAGGCTTTGCAAGAAAACACCTTTAACTACTAAGCTATTTCCCCAGCCCCTGAAGTAATTCTTTTATTGTCCCTATTTTACAAATGAAGTATATTTGAATATACCCATGACACAGGGGGATTTGAGTGCAGTCATTCTGGCTTGCATCTATATACTTTAAGTTACATATTGGTAAGGGGGGAGAACATGCTTAATGATGGAAAGACCAAAAATGACCACCAATGCTCCAGATTGGACCTTAGATGATCACTAAAATAGCAACTCCTAACCTCATTTTATTTTTTAAAAAATATTTTACTTATTTGCAAGCAGAGAGAGAGAGAGAGAGAGAGAGAGAGAGAGAGAGAGAGAGAGAGAGAGAGAAAGAGAGAGAGAAGAGACAGAGAGAATGGGTGTGCCAGGGCCTCCAGCCGCTGCAAACTGGAGATGCATGCGCTGCTTTGTGCATCTAGCTTTATGTGAGTACTGGTGAATCGAACCAGGTCATTAGGCTTTGCAGGCAAAGCGCCTAAACCACTTAACAATCTCTCCAACCCCCTCATCTCAGATTTTAATGAGATTCCTTTCTCCACCGACAAATGCTGCTCTGCAGTTAATGAGGGATGAGGCTGAATGACAAGGAGACAGGACTCCTGGCCACTCTGCGGCTCACCCACGTAAAGACTGTCCTTTACACCTGTTACACAATACTGTTTAGCTTCCCCAATTATGTCCTGGCTACGATATTTTTTAATTGCTTGTTTCAGAGACTTTGAAATAGGGGAGGATGGAAAAGCAGGAAAACCTATACAATTCCAGACAGAAGAGCAGGTGGAAAAACAGAACCCAAACCTGCTCACTTCCCGTCTGTGCTCATTTGTGTACAGTTTGATTGCTAATTCAACAGTAATCAAAGGCTTGAAAGTCCCGAAACAAACCAATAGGAAGAACATAGAAGTTACTGGGACCTAGTTTCCACCCTGCAGTTGTCTAGATGCGGGCGCCTCTCCCTGCCCCGCCCCATTCCTGCCTATCTCAGATTACCTGTGCTATCTCTCCACACACCCACCCCGGCGCTTAGGAACACTCCACTGGGGTGAATGCACCGACTAGGCATGCGAAGTAGGTAGCTGAGGTTCTGTGGGGCCGGAGGAACGTTCTGGAAGCCCAGAGTCCTTCCCGTTCTTGCCCCGGGGACCTGACCCGTGGACCGACGCCTTCGGGCCTCCTTCCCGGGCTAAATTCCTGGGGGAGGAGTGGAGGGGCGTCGGCGAGAGGGTTTCCTTCCACGCTTCCTGTCTCTGAGTCCCAAGAAAGCTTCGGGATCTTTCCGAGGGCCGGTCGGAGCAGGAAAGTCAGGTAAGACGGCGCACGCACACCTGCACACCTGCGCACCCGCGCACCCGCGCACCCGCGCACCCGCGCACCCAGCAGGCTGGCGCGCAGGACAGCGCCGGGTGGGTGTGGCCTCGCCCGCAAGCTCCGCCCCTCGAGCGCGTGGCGCGGCTGGGCGGGGCGGGGCCCGGGAAGAAAGGGCTGCGCGGCCGCGCTCGTGCCCGCGCGCTCGTGAGGACGAGGACGCGCTCGCGTGCGCCCGGGCGGGCGGCCGTGGTGAGGTTCTCCCGGAGGGCCGCGCACTCCCGGGAGGCTGCGGCGGGGGAGCAGCGGAGTCGGCGCGCGCCCAGGACCAGCGGGACCTCCGGCGCCTGGGTCGCCGCCCCGCCCGGCCGGGTAAGCCAAGCCGGGGTGGGGGTCCGCCGACGGGCGGCGGGCCGGGAAGGGGGAAGCGAAACTTTGCAGGCGCTTCCTCCCGCGGTCCCGGGGCCGTCCGCGCCGCGGGGAGGAAGGTGTCGTCGCGGGCGGCGGCCGACGCCATGTTGAGATCTGTGGGAAACGGGGCGCACCCGGGGCTCCCGCCCGCGCCGGGGTGCCTGCGCCGGGGACGGGGCCCGCGGGCCGGAACACCGAGCTCCCTCCCGGCGCGTCCCGGGCCGCAGCTCCGCCCCGTCTCTAAAGTTCGCGGGGTCCGGCGGGCGGTCACGGCCCACGGCGGCCCGGCCCGTGGAAGGCCGCGAGCCGCTGCCCGGGGTTCTGGACATCGCAGCTCCAACTCGGGCGAGTGCTTGTCGGAACCGAGCGTTCCGGGCCACGCTGAACCGTCAAAGCCCTCTTTGTTACGTTTCGATACGGTACCGCACAGACAGGTTGAAAAACAACCGAGATTGAATAAGGTGAAGTGCACACTCCCAGCTCCGGGAGAGCTCAGAGTTCAAGGTCAGCCAGGTGTACTGAGTGACACCAGTCTACCAACAAAATCCCACAAACTCACCTGCACAGCAGGACAACGCACCAGAAAACCAGGTGAAGTGGTCTTGACAGTCCACTCCCCCCCAAGGTGCGTGCCTTGCGTAATTCTCTGTACCTTGGTATTTATGGGGTCCTCGGGTTAATTCACTATTAACACAGGTTGTATTTAATCTCTTCAGGTCATGACAACACTAGGTGGTGAATGGTATTAAGTTACTTATTTGGGAAACACTTGCAATCACCTCCAAAAAGAAAACATATACAGATTAACCTATCAAAAGTTAGGATTTAGCTGGGGAGGTGGCTCGGTAGTTAAAGGTCTCAATAAATGAAGTATAAGTTATTGGGAAATAAAAACATACTAGTTTTAAATTGTGTTAAATAGACTTAAAGGACCCTTAACACCAAAGCAGTAAACCCTGAAGCATTTCTTGGAGAATTTCTTGTAATTCAATGGGTAAAAGCATCTCTGCTTGGGTTTATCAATTTCTTTATACCATAAAAATACTTTTTTCCCCATTGTCAGGCCAGTGACATACATTTCCTACTTTTGTGGATTAAAAATTATTTAGAAATGAGATGACTTAACTTATAAGCAAATCTAGCAGCCAAGCTGATATTTAACTGAGGTCTTATGACTGAAGTCATCTTATCTTCCCGTGAAACATTGTCTGTCCGTTTGTTCTTTCCTTATCACTGATTTTTCTGATTTGAATTTAGCTCTTCTGTATAAACACCACCTAGGGAGCTGGTTTTCAGGGTTCTGTATTGGAAGTTTTTCTTCTTAAAAATACTCCAAGCTGGGGGAGGGCTGGAGAGATGGCTCAGCGGTTAAGGCACTTGCCTCCAGTGCCTGAGGCTCTGGGTTCAATTCCCAGTACCCACATAAGCCAGACCCACAAGGTGGTGGCCCTGGTGCTCTCTTTCTCTCTCTCTCTCTCTCTCTCTCTCCCTCCCTGCTTCCTTCCCTCCCTCCCTCTCCCTCTCCTTCCTCCCCCTCCCCCCTCTCCCTCCCTCCTCCTGAAAATGATAAATAAAATATTTTTAAAAAATACTCCAAGCTGGGTGTGGTGGCAAGTGCCTGTCATCCCAGCATTATGGAGGTAGGATTATAGGGATTTTGAGGCTAGCCAAAGCTACATAATGAGACCTTGTCTAAAAAAAAAAAAAGGAAAAAGAAAAACTGCCCAGTTCTCTGCCCTCCTTTCTCTCCCAGGATTAAGTTCTGTATTATCCCCAAAATATTGCATGGATCAATAATGGCGTATCCTTGGCAGCAGGCACCCAGTGGCCTTCCCCAGCTAGACAAGCGCTTGCAGATGCTGAGGCAAGGTTTGGGTGGATGAGTGCCCATATGTTTGTTCCTTGTAAATATGCTTCACCACTTTTTAAATCTGTAATTTCCGTGGCTATAGTTAAATCTTCTGTAATTTTCCTCCTAGTTAAGTGCCATCCATATACCCCATTCAGTTAACATAGTTTGGTTTTCTGTTTTTAAAGAATTTACTTTGGAGTTGGGTTGGATTGACACCAACCTAGGCTGCAGAGTGAGTTCTAGGTCATCCTGGACTGGAATGGTTTCTGCCTCAAACCCCCTCCCCCCCCAAAAAAAAAATAGGGACTAGAGAGATGGCTCAGTGGCTAAGGCCCCTGCCTGAAAGCCTAGCAGTAAACTGAACCCACACCTTGTTCCTGACTAGCTTGACTTTTGAACGATCACCTCATTTCTCTAAGCTTCACTGGAGTCATTTGTGAAATGGACACAAGTATTTGCCTCACAAAGCTGAAGTGTTTGTGGGGAAGCAGCCTTTAGATCGTCTTTGTTCACTTGTTAACCTTGTTGGTGCTTGACCCTGAGGAGCTTCTGAACAGTGCTAATGGCTGCAAATCTAGGATTACTGGCTTGCTTTCTGCTCAGGCGTTAGGCAGTATTGCCTTTTCACTTTGCTCTTGTTACTGTAATATGCAGTCAGTTGAGAGCCTATGATTTAATCTCCCCATTGTTTTTGTTTCATTTTATGTTGAATAAAATATGTAGATTGTTATTTAAATTTCTGTTAGGCTGAATTTATAGTTTAGGAAATTGAGTTGCTCAAAGATTAGGTAACACTTAGATTCATTTCTGGCCAGAAAGGCCACATTCGGGTTCACTATCTGCAGAGACGTTCACTTCCTCTGTGTGCCAACAAAACTACATGCAGGTATGACTACCGGAAGTCTTAACTCCTGTGGCCAGATGGTGTTGCATAGCCAGTTTTTAAAAATACTTATTTAAGCCGTATGGTGGCACAGGCTTTTAATCCCAGCACTTGGGAGGCAGAGGTAGGATCACCATGAATTCAAGGCCACCCTGAGACTACATAGTGAGTTCCAGGTCAGCTTTGGCTAGAGCCAGACTCTACCTCGACAAACAAAAATTTAGTGCCAGAGGTGATGGCACACACCTTTTTTTTTTTATTAATATTTATTATCCATAATGAGTTACATTATTTAGTGGGCAAACCATGCGTTGTTATCCCGAATTCCCCACTTCCCCCCTCCCCATCCCTGGTCAGTTGTATATCCTCCTTCGTGGGCTGTCTGTATTAGTCCTTGTGGCAAGGGATCCTGTATATCTTAGTACTCATCTCGGTCTTCCTTACCCAAGTGTGTTGTTACTGATGGGTGCTATGCCTCCGGGCACACACCTTTAATCAGTACTTTAATTAAATACTCAGGAGGCAGAGGTAGAAGGATTGCTGTGAGTTTGAGGCCAACCTTGAACTATAGAGTGAGTCCCAGGTCAGACTGGGTTAAAATGAGATCCTACCTCGACAAACAAACAACAGCAAAAAAAAAAAAAAAAAAAAAAAAAAGTAGTTTGTGTGTGTGTTTTGGTGCTACAAATGAACACTTGCATGGCTTGGCTTGGGGGGAATCCAGGCCAGCAGGCTTTGCAAGCAAGTGCCCATATCTCCAGGTCCCAAAGCCAGTTCTTTCTTCTTTATGCAGTTCCATCCATTTGTCTGCAGTTCTCATCTCCAGTCCCTTCTTCCTTTGGCACCTTTCCAGTCTTGAGCTCCAGTTCACATTCTAGCCATGAAGTCACTAGCAGCAAATGGTGCCTCTTCCTCTTCTCTTTTCCTCCATATAGGTGGTCAGTCAGTTCCTAACTTGCACATATCACCAGTTACTTACCTACTTCTCTTCCTCCCCACCACCAGCTCACACTGATTGCTAATACACATTTGTTTTTCTGAAGTTTGTCCTCCTCTCCAGGTGACTGATTTTATTGCCTTTTAGGTTCTTAGCCCTTGTTTTGAAGCATATCACTTGGCATTTTTGGAAGTAGAGTTGCTTTTAAATTAAATTAGTTGCTTTTAAATAAACAGTTTGGTAAAAATCAAAGGGTATTTGTATTTTTGTTTCTATTTGCTTTAGTTATATGTGCAACTATATTTAATCTGTTTTCTTTTGAGATGGGTCTTGCTGTGTAGCCCAGGCTGGCTATGACCTGTTGGTCCTCCTGCCTCAGATTCCCAAGTGCTGGATTTGCAAAAGTCTATCACGATACTATTTTTTTTTTTTTTTTTTGGTTTTTCGAGATAGGGTCTCGCTCTAGTCCAGGCTGACCTGGAATTCACTCTGTAGTCTCAGGGTGGCCTTGAACTCACGGCAATCCTCCTACCTCTGCCTCCCAAGTGCTGGGATTAAAGGCGTGCACCACCACGCCCGGCACAATACTATTTTTATGTGTATACTTCTTACCACATTCTTTGAAAAAAATCCTAAATTTAAAAGCTTTGTTTCTTTGACTGTGTAGATTATTCATTATAAAATAATTAGGAAGTATCCTAGTACCACAGGAGGTGGGCTGTAGCACTGAGAGGCTGACATGGGCTGAGTATGAAGACCCTGTTAGAAACAAAGCCTTTATTCCCAGCACTCGGGAGGCAGAGGTAGGAGGATTGCCGTGAGTTAGAGGCCACCCTGAGACTACATAGTGAATTCCAGGTCAGCCTGGGCTAGAGTGAGACCCTACCTCGAAAAACAAAACAAAAAAAAAATAAAAAGAGAGAAAGAAAGAAAAAGAAACAAAGCAGCACAGCCACTGTGGTACTTAGAGTAGTCAGTACTAACTTCTCCCCTTTATTACTATGTGTTAATTGTATACATGGGTTTCGTTGTAATATGTAAATGTAAACAAAACACAAGAGGTTTATGCTGTATGTGTTATTTAGAACCTTTATTTAATATAAACATGACTTAACAGTTTTACAAATTAACTGTTAATCTATGTTCTTTTGAAAGCTGCCTAAAAATCCTTTGGTGTGCTTTGCTTCATGCAGCTAGTCTGCTGTTTTTGAACATTTAGGTTTCGGCTTTTCCGTATTGTAGACCTGCATTGGACCTCTTGCAAATGGCTTTGCACACTGATCCAATTATTTTTTTGTGTATATACTTGGGACTATAATTGCTGTGTAAATTTCCTATAGCTCTTATTTTTACCAAGATAGCATTTAGAAAAGTTGTTTCAGTATATACATTACCACCAAGAGCTCGTGTGCCCACTTTCCCCATATTTTTGGAGGTGAGTTATATGTCATTTTTTTTTTTTTGAGTATATGTCATTTTGGTTTTTACTTAGAACCAACATTTTTCTACCTATTGGTCATTTTGTGGTGTTCTTTGAAAATTGTCAGTTTCTTTTCTTCTGGGCTTTCTTGTTGGGAGCTCTTTACATGCTCTATTTGGCAGATAGTTTTCTTGAGTGTTTACTTCCCCGTGTTGAAGTAATAAGGCTTGCTCCTTGATTGATGGTAGTTGTCTTTTTCTAAGATACACCTAGGAATTTTGGGTTGTTTTTCCACTTTACTGTTTTTTTTTTTTTTTTTTTTTTTTTTTTTTTTTTTTTTTTTTTTTTTTTTTTTTTTTTTTTTTTTTTTTTTTTTTTTTTTTTTTTTTTTTTTTTTTTTTTTTTTTTTTTTTGGAGAGGGTCATGTTATGTAGCCTGGGCTGGACTCAAACTCACTTTTTGCCCAGGCTGTCATCACACTAGGATCCTTCTCAGGTCTGAGAATGCCAGGATTACATGCACAGGTGTATACCACCACACCAGGCTGTTTTTTTTTTTTACCATTACAAATATCCCAGAGGAAAAACCTTACATGTAGCCATCCTTTCCCCCTATATTTTTTAAATTTTGACATTTTTCATACAGGACATAGTAGTATTTTGTTCGTAATCCTCTTCGATTACTTTGTGTCTCCCATCTACTTCCTCTGAACCTATCTTTCTAACAAGTCCCTCTTCTGTTTTGGTGTTTTCTCTCCCCCCCCATTATCCCTGATGAAAGTTTGGAGGGCCCATTACAGGTCTTGTGCAGGTTATGACAGTTGCTGTGAGGCCATGAATGCAGTGGCCACTTCAATTACATGTCCAGAATTTGTGTGGCTAGCAATTCCAGAGTCAAAGATTAATTATAGCACCATTCATTCTCAATTTTCACATGTTCCACTGCTTATTTTGACCTTGCTTTTAAAAATCACAGGACAAAGATACTTGGGGCCTTGTCATCCATTTTAGCTTCCCTTGAGCTCCCTACCTTTTTTAAACAAGTATTTTATTTTTATTTATTTATTTATTATTATTATTATTATTATTTTTTTTTTTTTTTTGGTTTTTCGAGGTAGGGTCTCACTCTAGTCCAGGCTAACCTGGAATTCACTATATAGTCTCAGGGTGGCCTTGAACTCTCAGCAATCCTCCTACCTCTGCCTCCCGAGGGCTGGGATTAAAGGCGTGCGCCACCACGCCCGGCTTATTATTATTATTATTATTAGTTTTTTTGAGGTAGGGTCTCTCTGTAGCCCAGGCTGACCTGGAATTCACTATGTAGTCTCAGGGTGGCCTCGAACTCATGGCAATCCTCCTACCTCTGCCTCCCAATTGCTGAGATTAAAGGCGTCGCCTGGCTTTATATTTATTTATGTGAGAGAGAGCAAGAAGCAGAAAATGAGAATGGGGGCACCAGAGGCTCAATCCACTGCCAACAAATTAACTCCAGATACATGTGCCACCTTGTGCATCTGGCTTTACATGGATACTGGGGAATTGAACATGGATCCTTAGGCTTTGCAGGCAAATGCCTTAACTGTTGAGCCATCTCTACAGGCTGCTGATTTTCCTACTTTTAAAAGTAGATGGAGCCGGGCGTGGTGGCGCACGCCTTTAATCCCAGCACTTGGGAGGCAGAGGTAGGAGGATTACTGTGAGTTCAAGGCCACCCTGAGACTACATAGTGAATTCCAGGTCAGCCTGGGCTAGAGCGAGACCCTACCTTGAAAAACCAAAAAAAAAAAAAAAAAAAAAAAAAGTAGATGGATGTTACTCTGAAGTTTAGTCCACTATCTCTTCTATTTTCTACCTAGCTATATCAGTAGCATTTTTATGTAGATGACTGCCAAGTCTCTGTTCTGGAACTCCCTGCATTCATACTGGCAATTCTGTTTTTGTTCTTTGTTTTAAAGTATTTTTATTTGCAAGGGGAGAGGGAGATGCCCTTTTTGTGCATCTGGCTTTACCTGGGTACTGGGGAATTGAACTCTGTTGTTAGATTTTGCATGCAAGCACCTTACCGCTAAGCCATCCCTTCCAGCCCAAAAGTTAATTCTCTCTTTTTTTTCCCCCTTTTCGAGGTAGGGTCTCACTCTAGCCCTGGCTGACCTGGAATTCACTATGTGAGTATCAGGCTGGCCTCGAACTCAACTCATGGCGATCCTCCTACTTCTGCCTCCCTAGTGCTGGGATTAAAGGCGTGCAGTTCTATTTGTCTGACAAACAATTATCTTGTGGTACCTTGAAGGACTTCAAGATAGAAATGTCCCAAACCAATTTCTTCTCCTGACATATCTAACACCTGCCCAAGGACTTGTGCTTAAACTTTGTAGTCATCTTTTTAAAAAATCTTTACTTACTTGCAAGGGGGAGGGAGAAAGAATATGAGAAATCTGAGCATGGGCATGCCAGGGCCTCTGCCGCCACAGATGAACTCCAGATGCTTGCACTGCTTTGTGCATTTGGCTTTATGTGGGTACTGGGGAATTGAATCTGGGCTGCCAGGCTTTGCAAGCAAGTGCCTTTAACTGCTGAGCCAACTCTCCAGCCCTTGTAGTCATCTGTGCTCACTTCTCTTCCACACATTCAGGTAGTTTGTAAATCCTCTCTGCTGTTCTTCAGCGCCCTCACCGGGTCATTTCTGCTGTGAGTGTGGTTCAGTCTTATCTTCTAAAACTTTTTAATAGTGTGAATTAATCATAAACAATACTGGGTTGTGATTTTTTTTCTTTTTTTTTCGAGGTAGGGTCTCGCTCTAGCCCAGGCTGACCTGGAATTCACTATGTAGTCTCAGGGTGGCCTCGAACGCACAGCAATCCTCCTACCTCTGCCTCCCGAGTGAGATAGGGTTTTATGTAGCCCAGGCTGGCCTCTCACTGTGTATCTGCAGATGATCTTGAATTCCTGCTTCCCCTACCCATGCTACAGATGCTGGGATTACAGTGCTGAGCCACATGCCCAGCTTTCATCAGATGCTTTTCAGCTTTTCTTGCCTCCAGCCTGGGCTTAAGTGCTGTCTTTTTTTTCTTTTTTTTGAGGGGGGGGGTTGAGTTTGAGACAGGGTCTCACTCTAGCCCAGGCTGGCCTCTTAGCTCACAGTGATCCTTTTATTTTAGTCTTAAGAGTTGGTATTAAGGGTGTGTACCACCATACCCAGCAGGTACTGTCTGTCTTAAAATGAGAATTTAAAAATATTTTGAAATATTTTATTTTTTTATTTGAATGGGAGAGAGAGAGAGTATGGACATGCCAGGGCTTCTTGCTGCTATAAACAAACTCTAGATGCTTATGCCACTTTTGTGTGTCTGGTTTTATCTGGGTACTGGGGAATTGAGCCCAGGGCAGTAGGCTTTGCAAACCCATGCCTTTAATTACTGAACCATTGTTCCAGCCCCAAATCAACAATATTGATGAAACTTTGTTCCATTGATTAAATTTAAAGAGAAAAACATTCAATATGTAAAAATCAGGAATGAAATATGAAATATTTCTATCAGCCTTACTGAAATAAGGGGATATAGTTCTGTTAATAGTGTGCCTGCCTATTATGCACAGAGTCCTGGGTTCAATGCCCAGCACCACATAAAACCCAGCATGGCATTCACTTTATATAAAATATGTAATAATAAAGTGAATGTCATGCTGGGTTTTATGTGGTGCTGGGCATTGAATATACATAATACAGTGAATGTCATGCCTGGTTTATATGTTGATATATAATATTTTCAAGGAGAAAGGGGGGGAGAGAGAGTGAATGAGCACTGCACGCCAGGGCCTCTTGCCCCTGCAAATGAACTCCACACACATGTTCCACTTGTGCATTTGGCTTTGTGTGGGTACTGGTGAATTGAACCCATGTCATCAGGCTTTGTTGAGCCATCTCTCCAGCCCTATTTATTTAATTTTAATATTTTATTTACTTGTTTGAGAGAGTGAGAAAGAATGTGCCAGGGCCTCCAGCCACTGCAAACGAACTCCAGACGCATGTGCCACCTTGTGCATTTGGCTTTATGTGGGTGTTGGGGAATTCTGGCCAAAATTACATCACAGCTCAACTCTTTGGTCCTGGGTCCTACATTGCCCGCAGACTCCCTTCTAAATGGATGGCTTTTGGTTTCTTCTCTGTTTTTTCCTTCAAAGTGTTTACAGACTTAATTGTATTCTTCTGTTCGTAGCACATTACAGGGACATCAGACTTCCTGTTTTCTTTCTTGTCAGTTGCATCTGTCATTCTCTTTCTTATAGAAACACAGTTGAATTATTCGTGCTTGTATTTGTAAACTTGTGACGTATCTTTTTTTCTTCTACAAAGGTTTTGAGTCTTCAATCTTTTATTTAATACTGCTTTGTAGTAAATGACTGCTTGGAATTCATTAAAAAGTAATGGTTTCTATATACTTAGACTAAAAACCTGGAGATTAACTTTATCTACTTCTCACCCCCACCCCCACCCCCACTAGTGTTCTGGATGGAATTCAGGGTTTCCCACACACCAGGTAAACCTCTTGACCTGGGATTAATTTTAGCTTCACTCTTCCACATCCAATTAGCCATTGTAATCCTGAACTGGACCTGTTTCTGTTGTAAGATTCTTTATCAGCCCGTTCCTCCACTTTTGCAAAACCTTTACAAAGGGATCTTGCTCTCCTGTGTTCTCATTCTCTTCCCTCCTCCTCCTCAATCTAGCCTCAGGTAGGTTGAACCTCATGTAGCCTAGGCTGGTCTTGAGTTTGGGGATCTTTCTGCGTCACTTTCCTAGTACTAGGTTATAGGCCTGCCCCATGCTTAGCTTTCAGTGTCTTCCTTTGTGTAGTGTCTTTTATTGTTTCCACATTTTAGGAAAATCATCATGAAATCAGGTTGTTCTTCTGAAAGTTTTAAAGAAATTTCAGGAATCAACAACATGGCAAGTTCAGATTATTTTGTCTTTTCTCCCCTTTTCTCTGGCCTAAGCAACTTCCTAGATGCCCTGGTGCAACTGTACCACACAGCTTATTTTTTTCCTCCCCTTCAACTAAAGTAGGGATCCAGCCCAGGCTGACCTAGATTCACTGTAGTCTCAGGCTGGCCTTGAATTCAAGGTGATCCTCCTACCTCTGCCTCTCAAGTGCTGGATTAAAGGTGGGTGCCACCATGCCTGGCTCCACATAGCTTTTAAAAACAACAAAATCACTTAAAATTTTTTTTTGTGCTTTTTACTTTTCCTTTCAAAATTTGACTTGTTCTTTCAAAAGTTAATGCTGCATTTCTTGTGCCAAGGCCTCTTTCCTTTTCTGATTCCTGACAGTTCAGTGCTTATCTCCTTGTGCTTTGTATCAAGCCTGGTATCTTATTTTGCAGCCTTATTCGTTCTTTCTCCTTACCAAGCCCAAGCCTTTGAATGTAGTGAGCTAATTGAAACTACTTCTGTGGTGTGTTTTGAAATGAGAGTTTTTAAATCATACCAAACAGCTGTGCTTTTTGCTGAGAATTCATTTATATATATTATCATGACATACTGAGATTTTTTTTCCCCCGAAAACATGGAGTTCCATGCTCAATGCTTAGAATTCCTAATTGGATGCAGTTAGAAGTTGTGACTTGTAGTCTTACTTCAGGAATTTCCTAAAGAGTAAGCAGGTATGCAAACTTCCATTGGTCAAATAAAGATATTTAGTGCTGATATTACAGGTGTGTCAGATTTATTTATTTATTTATTTAATTTGGTGGTTTTTCGAGATGGGGGTCTTATTCTAGTCCCAGGCTGATTTGGAATTACCTGTGTAGTCTCAGGGAGGCCTCAGACTCAAGGCAATTCTCCTACCTCTGCCTCCCAAGTACTGGGATTAAAGGTAAGCATCACCATGCCTGGCTGCACCCCATCTTTTTTTTTTAATATTAAACAATTTCATGAACTATTGCTACAAAGAATTGTAGCAGGGAAGATAGTTTAGGATCCTTGAGTAAACGTTTTTAGCCTAACAGTCTTGTGATCAAATACAGACTGAAGATAAGCCTATAAACACCATTGTGTTGTACATTGTGTTGTACTTGGCTTGTTACACTAAAAGCAGAGTCATGGAAAAATACATGTTCTTAAAAGCATTGCCACCAGAAATGTTCATATTTTATGGCATTCTGAATCATTTAGCAATTGCATATGCTACATTAACTAAAACAGGTATTTATTGCACATTTCAAAGTTGGAAGGATGTTCTAGCTTTAAGAGGTGATTTTATTTAAAGGAAAAAAATGATATTTTTGAATTGTTTGGCTCAAAAATGAACCCTGCCCCAGGCAGCTTAAACCTTGTAAAACAAACTTGGATTTTGAAGCCAAGGAAATCCTTATGGTAATGAATATAATGTACGGTTTACTTTCTCTCTGACTCAGTGTCAGAGGTGAAGTTAGGGGCTGGGTTTTAAAGCCTGTGAGTCCTGGCTGCTGCTTTGAGAGGAATGCCACCTGGGGCCTGAAGGCAATGAGTCTCTTGCAGCAGGTGGTGGCAGGGGTCCTGGGGGCCTTGGGTTGGATCAAGTGAACCTGGAGGTCTAAATGGCGTGTGTCCTGGTAAGAAGTCCTGGGGATCCACAGGCATGTCCTGTCTGTTTTCCAGGCAGAACACCTGGAATGTGTGGAGGAAGTGGCGGAGCTCCAAAAGTCCACAGAGCTGAGAAGGTGGTTGCACCATCTTTAAAAAAAAATATTTAGAGATAGAGAAAGAGATATATAGAGAGAATGGGCACACCAGCCATTGCAAACAAATTCCAGACACATGCATCACCTTATACATCTTATACATTATGTGGGTACTGGTGAAAAGAACTTGGGTCCTTCTGCTTTGCAGGCAAACACTTTAATTGCTAAGCTGTCTTTCCAGCCCTATACCATTTTTAAAATGTGGATTCTGGACATTGAAGTTTTTTATTGACTGAGTTATCATCTTAACCCCTAGGAGAGATTGTTTTTAGAGGTAGGATCTCACTTTAGCCCAGGCTGACCTGGAATTCACTCTAGTCTCAGGGTGGCCTTGAACTCAGCAATCCTCCTACCTCTGCCTCCTGAGTGCTGGGATTAAAGACTTGTGCCACCACACCTGGCCCTAGGAGAGAGTTTCTTTTTTTAAGAGTAAGTATAGATAATTCTCTCTGTAGATAATTCAAAATTTTGAAGTTTTATTTCCTCTCAAATCAGTTTTAATAAGTTTAAACACAAAATAGGAAATTTGTTCCTTTTTCTTATTCATGAGGTGAACCTATTCACTACTAATTTCTATACTGTATATAATTTTTTGGTTTGTCATAGTGGGAGAAATCCTGCTGTAAAGGGACAATGAAGCATTTCCTTGTTGATTGAAAAGTGAAATTTATTCAAATTTAGTTTACTAAATTTTCAAGTATTTCTTCTTTGTTTTATTATCCTAATATTTTAGACTTCCTAAAATTACTTACTATACAGGTTATTAGACTGTGTAGCTATTAGAAGTGGGAAAGTAGGTAGGCACCAAGAGCATTTGTCTGACAGGAATGCACTTAGTTGTTTGCCCTAGTCAACCTGAGTACACACATACCTGGGGAGGATGTCCTCTGTGGTTTGTTGCTGTTGCTGGGGACTGAACCCAGGGCTTCCTGTCACCAGGCTGCATACTTTCCTTCTTCATTTTCCTGCTGCTCTATTTATTTAATTTACTTATTTATTTATTTACTTAATTTGAGTTTGGGTCTCATTCTAGCCCAGGCTAATCTGGAATTTATTATGTAGTCTCAGGCTGGCCTCAAGTGCTGGCCTCCTGAGTGCTGGGACTAAAAGGCATGCATCACCACGCCCAGCCTTTTTTTTGGTTTTTCAAGGTAGGGTCTCACTCTAGCCCAGGCTGACCTGGAATTCACTATGTAGTCTCCGGGTGGCCTCAAACTCATGGTGATCCTCCTACCTCTGCCTCCCGAGTGCTGGGATTAAAGGCGTGCATCACCACACCCGGCTTTTTTTTTTTTTTTTTTTTTTAAGGTAGGTAAAACTAAAATTACTTACCCAGGTCTTTTGGTTCATAGTTTTTTTTTTCCCATTGTGATGCACAGTTGAATTGGAATCCTGGAACTCACTAATCTCAGACATCATGGGTATGTGTAAGAAAGAAATTCGATGAGTCTTGGGTTTAAACTCTACCTGTAAAGATGAGATGAGAAGTATTAATTTTCAGTAGGGAGAGCTAGGGTACAATGCTCTGACAGTTGGGTCTCTTCTCAGCTCTAAAGAAGATTCTTTGTCTTAAGTGACTAATAGTATTGCATTGTAACAGGTGGTAAGCATGCCACTGAAGAACACATTATGTAAAAAAGCAAGTGTTACCAAAGTTTAAATACAATTCTTGTCTATACCTATAAAGGACATCATGTGAAATTGTTGCTTTATTATTATTACTACCAATATTACTACTGCCTTGGTTTTCGAGGTAGGGTCTGGCTCTAGCCCAGGCTGACCTGATTCACATGTACCCTTCTTTCCAGGCCTCCTGGGTGCCGAGATTAAAGGCATGCACCACCACACCTGGCTATTTTATTACTTTTTTGAATGCTTGTTTTAAATTGGTATACAGGTAGCTTGATTTAAAAAAAAACACCTGTACTCTGAGAGGAAAAGAACAATACCCAGTGCTCAATAAATAATTGTTGAATAAATAAAAGTAAATGATGGGGCTAGAGAGATGACTTAGCAGTTAAGGCACTTGCCTCTAGTGCCTAAGGCCCTAGGTTCAATTCCCCAGGTCCCATATAAGCCAGACCCACAAGGTGGTGGCCCTGGTGCGCTCTCGCTCTCTCTCTCTCTCTCTCTCTCTCTCTCTCTCTCTCTCTCTCTCTCTCTCTCTCTCTCTGCTTGAAAATGAATAAATAAAATTAAAAAAAAAGTAAATGATGAAAAACAAAAACAAACAAAAAAAGCCAGGCATGGTGATGCAACTTTAATCCCAGCACTCAGAAGGCAGAGGTAGGAGGATCACTGTGAATTGCAGGCCATCCTGGAACCTACATAGTGAGTTCCAGGTTAGCCTGGGCTAGAGTGAGACCCTACCTTGAACCCCCCCCCCCAAAAAAAAAAGTGAATGAAATAAAAGGTTTGTTCTTTTGAGACAGGGTCTCATGCCCTAGAATTCACTATGAGCTGAGGATGACCTTAACCTTGACTTCCTGATTCTCCTAACTCTGCACCATCATGCTTGGCCTAGAGATGCTGGTGTTTTCGTTGTTTTGGTTTTTCAAGGTAGGATCTCTCTCTAGCCCAAGCTGACCTGGATCTCTCTCTGTATTCCCAGAATGGCCTCAAATTTACAGCAATCCTCCTACCTCTCTGCCTACTGAGTGTTGGGATCAAAGGTGTGCACCATTATGCTTGGCTTTTTCTTAAATGGGGAAACTTTTTTTAATGGTGAGATAATTTTTAAAAACTTTTTATTGACAACGTCCACAAATATAGACAGTATACTATGATCATAATCCTTTCCCAATATTCCCTTTTCCCCACTCCCAAATACCCTTTCCATGGAATCCCTTCCTCTTCCAACTAGTCTCTTCTATTTTGAAGCCATCATTTTTTTCTTCTTATGCAGGTCTTGTGTAGCATCAGCATCTGCGAGGTCTTGAATATCAAGGCGACTTTGTGTCTGGAAGACAGTATTGTAAGCAGTCTCCTCCCCTTCCTTTGGCTCTTACATTCTTTCTGCTACTTCTTCCACATTGGTCACCAAGATTTGTAGGGTGTGATAGAAGAGATGTCTCATTTGGTGTGGAACACTGCACTGTTACTTAGCACTTTGGTGAGAAGTTGCTGCATTCTGAAAAAGAGAAGCTTTTTTAAGTAAAGTGAGAATAGCATTAATATATGGACATAAACATAAGTGTTTAGAGATTAGCCAAGCAACAGTAGTTGTTTCCCCCTTAGGGCTTATGACCGCCTCAGTTATATAGGCTTTTGACTGGGTTTTCCAGTACTAGGCATGAATTCCCTCCCATAGAGTGGGCCTCAAATTCAATCAGAGAGCAGTTGGTTTTCTCCAAAACAGACATGCCACCATTGCACCAATGGGTGCATTTGGCCTGGCAGTCCAGCTGTAAAGCTTGCAAGTGTGAGCCACCACGCCTGGCCATTCTGTTTGTTTTTGAAGTTGGGTCTCACTCTAGTAAAGCCAGGGGCAGTGTATGGCAGGCTCATACCCTTTCTCTCAAATAGAAATATTTAAATTTAACATGTTTGCTGAATTTTAAAAACAAAAATAGTATGTATGAGAAGAGGAATGAGGAGCACAGTCATTTTTTTTTTTTTTTTCCCCCGAGGTAGGGTCTCACTCTAGCCCAGGCTGACCTGGAATTCACTCTGTAGTCTCAGGGTGGCCTTGAACTCATGGTGACCCTCCTACCTCTGCCTCCTGGGATTAAAGGTGTGCACCACCCCACGTCCTGCTGGTTCTTCTTTTTTTATCAAATAGAAATTTGATAAAAAGTTAGCTGAGTTTTAATCTAAAGTCTTGCCTTTTACTTCTTGGAATTTGCCCTGAAGAAGTCATTTTTTTTATGATGTAAGCTAATTTTATTATCACCTTAAGCAAAACACAAAGGAACTTGATAAAATGTACATTTCAATATTGAGGGAACTGGATTAGAAAGCAGCGCTTTCAGGTCTTTCAATCTTTTAAGAATAAAAGCATTTGCTGTGAAAGGCAATATACAAAGCTAGCTATTGGGAAATTACCGGCAGATTATTTTTGTTTTCAGTGTTTTGTATTTTTTTACCGTTTTTTTTTTTTCAGGTTATTTCAGCTTATTCTTTGTAATCAAAATGCCAACCTAATGATGTCAATACGTAACACTTGTTTTTTTCTACTCTGGATTCAGTATGTTTAATAGGATACAGCTCTTTGAACACACTTGAAATTAATTACTGATCTATCAAGTATACCATCAGTTTCTACCGGTAATTTTCCCTGTCCCTTGAAATAAGATAAGCATATATTGGGGGTCTGCTGGCACTCTGGGAAGGGAGGGTAATTCTACACAGTGCCAGGTGTCCTTGTGCACTGCAGGAAGAAAGGGTTATTTTATGCTTAAATGCCAGCAGAACCCTCCAGTAACTATGACAACCACAAAGGTGCCTTTGCGCATTGCCCAGTCTCCTCTGTAAGGGTCACTACTAGTTCTTAGTCTCTTGTGGCATCTGTTTAAATTGCTTAGGCACCACTTCCTTCTCAATTCTTGAACTGGCTC
>PVHP010010732.1:0-46838 GCA_004024765.1 Zapus hudsonius | reverse complement strand
TCTCTCTCTCTCTCTCTCTCTCTCTCTCTGCTTGAAAATGAATAAAGATATTTTTTAAAAATAGCTAGGAAATGGAACCAGCCTAGATGTCCCCCAACTGATGAACGAACGGATGATAAAGATGTGGTTCATTTATACCATGGACTACTATTCAGTGGTAAAGAAAAACCAAATTTGCAGGAAAATTTACTGGAAAGGACAATACTAAGTGAAGTAACTCAGGCCCAGAAAGCCAAACACCGCATGTTCTCTCTCATATGTGGATCCTAGCTACAAATATGTGAGTTGGAGTGAAAGTCAGTAGTAGAGACCAGAAAGCTAGAAAGGGGCTATAATGGAGGGAAGAGAGGGGAGACACCGAAACAAAATAGAGACTAATTGAGAGGGAGAAGGTAAAGATATGAGGGAGGGTGAGGAGAGAATAATAATGGTTTACTGTCTATATTTATGGAAGCTATCAATAAGGTTTTTTTAAAAAATTAAAAGAACAAAATATTATTTTAGATGAACCCTAATTTTCTCTTTTTTATATAACAAATACTTTATTATCCTCTCCTAATCAGAATGCAGAAAGAAGTGAGAATAGCCACCGAGTGACTTACTGCTACAAGTCCTGAAAACTGGATCTGTGGCAGGACAAAATGTATCTGGACAGACCCCACTCCCCACCCCAGCACAGCTACGAACCTTTCCTAATAAAGTTACAACAGAAAGCTTTTCATTTGAGTTTAACTTTTACTATCTAAATTTGAACTCACATTATCAGTTTAATTTAAATACTATTTCATTCAATGGAATTCAAACTACATTCACCTAGAAACCCATCAAGCTGTTTTAAGCAATGCTTATTTCACATTACAGCATGAGCGTTGAAAAACATCACATGACTTAGTTCAGTATGTACATATATTTCCCTGGCACAGAAATCAAGTTCTTCCCACAAGTGAGAGTGCGAATGTATATCTGTGCATATTTGTGAAATCAATTACATAATCATAAGAATGGAGGAGTGATGAGTATTAAAATGGATACCACCATTGCATTAGCATGCTTTGAAACAGCACTTTTGAAAGAACTTTTGAAACAGTGCTTCTTAAAGCATCAGGCAGTCAAAGAAATGGAGCATTGTGGTCATATGGTTTCTAAGGCACAAAAGGAAGGCTGCTATCAAGACTAATCATGATCATAAGAAGTTGACCAGCTGCATTAGCCTCAGACGCTCCTCCTCCACCACCCATTCTCAGGCTCCAGGCTCTTCTACTTCCCCCAGAGTTAGGTAGCTCAAACTTGGGGTGCCTCCGGTACCCAAGTGCTGGGACCACATACATGTATTTATACTTTTTGGGTTTTTTTGTTTGTTTGTTTGTTTGTTTTTGTTTTGTTTTTGGAGGTATGGTCTTGCTCTAGGCCAGTCTGACCTGGAATTCACTATGTAGTCTGAGGCTGGCATACCATTTTTTTAAAAACCTACAGAGAAATTCATTTTCCAGACTACTCTGGTTTTATCACTTTACATTTTACCATTTGGCAAACACAATTTTAACAAAATGATGCTATCTAATACTTCTTTGTCAGAGCTGGGGAAATAGCTCAGCAGTTAAGTCATTTGTCTGAAATGCGGACTAGGGTTCAATTCCCCATATAAAACCCATATAAAGGCAGATGCACAAAGTAGTGCATGCATCCATCTATCTTTCTTCCTTCCTTCCCATCTGTCTGTGTGTGTGTGTGTGTGTGTGTGTGTGTGTGTGTCTGTGCTCACACACAAATATTTTTAATTCCTTTGTTCAAGGGAAAACAGCTCACCTCTCTCTCCCCTTACAGAACTAACCACACATCCCAACATGTATTGCTACTTCTGTGCAGCTGTCCCAATCCTATGGCTCACTAAAGAAAACCTCAAAATCTTTTCTATAAACAGGAAAGTAACAAAGGGGTTGTTTGGTTTATGTCATAGTAAGCCACACATCACTGGGAAAATCTCCAAACCAGGCACAGTTTGGGGAGGTATCTATTAAAGTAACAGATCCAAGGAAAGTTTCATAATGAAGAAAAGGGCCGGCTCCCTTTTACAGATCTAAGCAGAGAGAAAAACCCATCCAGCACCTCTACCCAGCACACTTTTGAATCTATTAGGGGACATTCAGTCAAACTACCACAGTTTACTTCTTTCTATTCTTGTACCCACTTAAAGGTCTCTCTGAACTAAATACAAAAAAAAAAAAAAAAACCACAAACAATAAAAGAAAAACAAAGCATCATGAAAATTAAACCCAACTATATATAAAAACATAAAAGACTTGCATCTGGCTATTTTTTATTTATTTGAGAAAAGAAGGCAAAGGCAGAGGGAGGGTGCACATGTGCACCAGGGCCTCCTGCCACTGCAAACTAACTCCAAATGCATGTGGTACTTTGTGCATCTGGCTTTATGTAGGTACTGGGGAAATGAACCCAGGCCCTCAGGATTTGCAAGCAAGTGCCTTTAACCACTGAACCATCTCTCTAGCCCCTGAATAGTTTTGGACAACTATCACAATCTGGATTCCTTTGGGCTGGAGTGTAGCTTAGTAGGAAAGTCATTGCCTGACTCATGCAAAGCCCTAGGCTCAATCCCTGTACCATAGAGAGAGAGAGAACTATATAACTTACTGAATTCAATTTAAAAATGGAAAATGATCCAAAGGGCCAGTTCTCCACAGAAGACCCACAAACAGCTAAAAAAAAAACAGCTTGCTGCTGAGTGTCAGAAGCCAAGACACTGCTTCAAGACTGCGTGTCATCATTTTATGAAGGCAGAATTCTGAAATGAAAATTACACTGGCCCAAGAGTCAATGTTCTGACTCTGGGTTGAAGTCATTATTGCACCATTTAACTGTATGGTTCTGAGGAATGGACCTACTAACACTACTAAATTCACTGTATAATGAAGTTGAAGTAAAACACAACTATATGAAAACATGCTTTGTGAACTACATTTAGAAGTCCATCTATATTTACTAACAATTAGCTGTCCCCATCTAGGAGCCTACTCCCAATCACGGAAACAAAGCTAAAGATGAAACCCTCACTGACCTTACACCACACACCACCACTTTACTGCAGCTTCCACAACACTGCAATCCCTTTTATGGAAACCAACAACAAATTCAACTCAACTCAAAAGATCAAGCTTTACTAACTCAACAAAGAAGTGTTAATGACAGAAAATAGGACAAAGAAAGAAAAATAACTAGCTAGTAAAGCCAAAAAAAGAGGCTTCAAGATTCTTCTCTTCATAGCATATTTTACCCACCAACAAAAAATAAAAAATTTAAAAAGTTCCCCAGAGGCTTAGATAAAATCTAAATTTGTGAACAATTTTAATATGCATCATTTAAGTTACTCAAGCACCCCCAAGGGCAGTCATTTAAGAATTTTTAAAAACTAGGAACTATGGAGATAGCTCAGTTCATGAAGTGCCTGACTCACAGATATAAGGACCTGAGTTCAATCCCCAGAATCTATGTCATTTGTAATCTCAGTGCTGGGGAGGCAGAGACAGGCTGATCCCTGGGATTCACTGGCCTAAGGAATGACGACATCCAAGGTTGTCCTATGGCCTCTACACACACACACACACACACACACACACACACACACACACACACACACACACACACAAATTAAAATTATACCCCAATCCAAATATAAACTATCAAAACTCATGTGCAGATCAATGATTCAAAGTAGCTCAACAAGTTAGAATATATCCTATGTATCCTCACCATTAAGCATGTCTCCTAAATAACTCTGTAGAATGAACAACCCAGGAAAACATTCTTTGTCACGGTAAATAGCATTTATATCAATTCCGATATGTGAGTTCATGGCTTTCTCTTCTAAACCACCCATTTATTTTTCCTATCTACTCTGGTATTTCTTTTCATGTGAACCTATACAATTCCTGCTAACTGGAGAAATTAGATAGTCTAGTTAATAGAACACCAGTAAGATTAAATAGGCATAGCTGACAATTTTTTTAATGTAACATAGAATTCTTTAAGAAAAGAAACCTATAGTCAAGGACATGACATATCCAGCCAATTCCTTACAAACAGGAACTTGTATAGGCAAGAAAGTAACAAATTTAGCAAGCCACATTATTACACACACCAAAAACCTCTTCAATATTCAGAGCAAATTAGTAACTTATTAAGGTAATAATGTGAGCAAAGACTAAAAGAGTGGTTCTCAAGATCAAAGGACTCCAGAAATCACTCCTATGAAAGGGAGTCTGTCACTATCTCAATGCCCTTTAAATAGTTTACTTACTAAACTTTCATACACTAAAGCTTTCACTTTAGTATGCATTCCTATCAATATTAACAGTTTTCAGCTATTATTTCATCCAATATTTTTCTTACACGATCGTCTTAAATACCACATAGTAAACTCACATTTTCACTTTAGCAGGCAGCCAACCTAGTTAGAGCCCAACTTCCTATGTTTTAGTACCAGTATAAATTCTGTTTTCAAAACCTTAATTCAGGAATCATGAAATGCACTTTGGATTATTTCCCATAGGTGTGCCACCCCTCGATCAGTCTGCAACTTGTATGTTCTATCCCACGCCCTCATTTGTAAAGTCACTGATATGCTAATTAACATCAGGCCATAGACCAAGCACTTGTAGGTAACTTCAAGATCTCTGTCCCAAGATATTTCATCTGCCCTCCCCCAATTTCCTGAAGATACTTTTTTTTTTCTGTCCTGCAACCAAGTACAGTCTACTTCTATAAATGCCTTTGCTTGCATGGACAAGTGAACAAAAGAAGTGGACTTGGCTCTGCCTTCTGGGAGGCCAGCTAATCAGAAGGCAGGTCCTCTGCCCTCTAGTTTGGCTCCCACATGCAGCCACTGAAAGCTGATGTTACATTACAGGCTATTGCTTGGAAGTGAGACATGAGGGGGGAGGAGACAGGGAATTAGGTCACTCTCATTGAGCCATTCAGCCTTCCTGATCTTCCCTCCCTGGGTCCTGCTAAGTGGCCCGTGTTAGCCTCCATCTTACCTGCATGCCTGTAATCCCAGCAGAGAGGGAGGAAACAGCACAGAGCACAGGACACAGCCCTCCTAGTAACTGACCCTACAGCAATGAAGACTAGGATTCTATAAAAACAGGTGCAAAGATATCCATAGCCTCTCTACCCAGCAGCCATAGGGAACACAATGTCCTCTAACAGGAATGGCAAACTGTAGCAAACCCATACATTCTACTGAAAAATAAAGAACAAACTTCTAAACACAACATAATTTGTTTGTAAAAAGGCAGTATGGTTAGTGAAAGCAGCCCAAAATATTCATTCTGTGTTATTGCATTAAATACAGTCTGCAAAAGACAAATAAATTATAGGATCAAGAGAACAGACCAGTGGTTTCCAGGCATTAATAAGAAGGGAAAAAGACAAAATGACAGCATGTTCACTTAGGTCAATGAACCATCTATATCTTGATTGTGGTCACAGTAATACAGCTCTACACATATGCTAAAAATGTATATCAGAAAGTCACCCTTATTGTATGTAAATCTTAAAAATAAAATACCACTTAACCACAACAAATGTGACAAAACGTGTTTTCTGTAAGAGTCGCAGTAACAAAAAGACAATACAAGTGACTAATGAAAATGCTACCAGCTATGCTGAAATGTGAGATGATAATCCAATCTAAAGGGCACTGGAAGTGAGAAGGTACAGGATAATTTTTTAAAGGCTACAATAACTTCACAATCTAATTTCAATCATCGTGACATATCAATAAATAGAAAAATAGAATAGAGAAATAACCAAACATGTGATCAAACAATTTCTAACTAAGACACTAAATAAAAAATCAAGAAAAAAAGGACAGTTGCAAACAGATGGTGGTAGAACAAATGAGTACCTTATGGTAGAGTTCTTGAAAGACTTGCAAGTACTGCTACTTCGAATTTCATGTTATTTTGAAATGACTAGAGAACATAATGGAATATTTTCAACTATAAAATTTCTAAAGGCTGGAGAAATGGCTCAGCAGTTAAGGCACTTGCCTGCAAAAAGTCTAAAAACTCAGGTTCAATTCCCCAATACCCACATAAAGCCAGGTACACAAAGTGGTGCATGCATTGCCCCCTGTGTGTCTCTCTTTCTGCAAATAAATAAAATATTTTAAAATTCTAAACAAAGTAAAAACCTACCACCTTGAAGTAAGCAAAGACATTTTACATACAACAAGACTGAGAAAGTTTTAGCCACAAAAGATTTACTAATATGATTTCATCAAAATAAAATCTTTACGACTGCTAAGGGAAAAAAGGCAAGATACAGGCTGAGAGAAAACACTCATGATATATTTAACTGGAAATAATTTTACACTCAAACTCTGCGGCATCCTTAAGTGAAAAACTGATGACCTAATTAAAAAATAGGCAAAGGGGCTGGAGAGATTGCTAAACCATTAAAGGTGCTTTCTTGCAAAGCTGCTGGCCTGGGTTCGATTCTCCAGTACCCACATGAACAAAGTGGAGCATGCAGTGACAGCAGGCCTTGGCACAATCATTCACTCTCCCCTCTTCCTCCCCACTTCATAAAAAGATAAATATTTTTTAAAATAAAAATTAGGCAAACAAACATGAAAAAACAAGAAAAGGTGGTCAGCACCAGGCATTCCCAGAACACAAATAAAAACTCCAGGTGCCCCCCCACCTCATCCCCCACACACAGGCACAGTCAACTGCAATAGTTGTGCAATGCTTGGAGGAACACAAGACTACAGCATCTCTTTTAAAAGTAGTTTTCTGCTTTCTCAGAATATTAACCATATACTTACACCCAGAAATTTTAAGTCAAAGGTATTTTCCCAAGAAAAATGATAAATGTCCAAAATAGAATTACATAGAAATTATGTTTTACTCATAAAAGCAAAAGAAAAAAATGTAAGAAATCTAAATCTATATCAAATAAATAAATAAGCACTGATGTATTTTTAAAAACCTGTTGAGCTGGGCGTGGTGGCACACGCCTTTAATTCCAGCAGAGGTAGGAGGATCGCCATGAGTTCAAAGCCACCCTGAGACTACAATAGTGAATTCCAGGTCAGCCTGGGCTAGAGCGAGACCCTACCTCAAAAAACCAAAATCTGTGATTCAGCAAGACAAATGATTTCTGATACATAAATCTCCAAGACACACTGAATCAAAGAAGCTAGATACAAGAGTTTATTCTAGATAATCCCTCATTATGAAACTACTTCTAGAACAGGTTAAAACTAAGTTTCAGTAAATAAAATCTGGCGAGAGGTTTCAAGAGAGAATCATTAAGTAAAACTGACTGAAAAGTGTGTAGGGAAGCTTTTCAGAGGAATGGGTATTTTCTGTATCCAGATTAGGGTATGGCACATGCATGCACATATATGTCAAAGCAGGTTTCAAAATTAATTGAATCATGCATTTAAAACTTTATACTTTATTATAAATGTGAATAGTGTATATTTTTAGAAATGACAAAATACATGTTTTTATACCACAGAGAAATGCAAACATACTATGAAAACTATAATAAAACACTGGATGAAATTCAATAAAGTTGAAATTAAGCAAAATCACACAAAAAATACTATTTCTACACTGAATCTTTGTTCCATTAAACTTCACTGTAAGTGGTAGGCTGAATAACTTTTATCAGTTAGGGAATGCTGTAGTTTAAATGCAAAATGCCCCCACAGGTTCATGAACTTGTGAACACATTGTCCCCAGCTAGGGATAAGCCTAGAGGCTTAGTTTGAGGAAGAGGGTCATTAGAGAGAAGGGCCACTTTCTACCTATGCTCTGCTTTCTGACTAGGGGTGCAATGTGACCAATGGCCTGAAGCCACACCTTCCCTACCAAAATGAGCTGTGTCCTCTCAAACTGCAAGCCAAAGTAAACCCTTCCTCCCTCAGGTTATGTCTTGACAGGTCAAGACAATGAGAAAAGTAAACAATATAGGAAACATGACAAAGGTGGTGAGCAGCTGGCAGAGGAATGGAGTTGCTGATCCCATCTTCTAGTAGGTCAAGACCTCTACCAAGGCAGAGCAAGATGGCCGACGACTAGCAGCTACACCAGGACCCTCCTGGTAAAAAAGGCAGTGAGAGAGCAGTGGTCATTCCAACTCCACCATGAGCCTCAGGGGGAAGACCAATATCCCAGCAAGAGATGAACCACCCCAGGCCTATCATGTAGGCCCCAAGTGATACACTTGAGAGACTGGCGGGGCAAGAAAGAGACCTATAACCACAGCCAATCAGTCATGCCAGGATAAGTCAGCGAGACAGACACCAAAGACTTCCAACACAACTTAAAGTAGAGGCACAGAGACTCTTAAGTTCACAAC
Organism: Zapus hudsonius; assembly: GCA_004024765.1. Classification (NCBI taxonomy): domain Eukaryota; kingdom Metazoa; phylum Chordata; class Mammalia; order Rodentia; family Dipodidae; genus Zapus; species Zapus hudsonius. The sequence goes on along the minus strand of PVHP010010732.1, from coordinate 38,444 downwards.
AATAAAACAGACTTAAAACTCATCCTCCATGACTCAGGGAACTGAGCGGAAAAGGGGGCAGAAAGACTGTAAGAACCATGGTGGGAGAGATTACCCAGAGATATTACCCTCCTCAGCTACAACACATAAAGGGGCGGGCAAACTTGTTGCCTCCTGTGCTATCCATAACCCCTTACCACATGGATTGATCCAGTGTGCCTACCGAGAATACCCAGTGGACTGGGGGCAGGGAGGAGGGAAATGGGAATACCAACACAATAGTTGCTCATGCAATGTAACTAATTTTGGACTATAAAGATCAAAAGAAAAAGAAAAAAGACTTCTACCAACAACAGGCTTTACAGACGTTTACAATAAATCAGCACAAGGTACTGGGGCCTCTGAAAACAAGCTTTTCTACTGCTGAAACTTGTGGTGTTTTGTTCTCTCTCAAACTGAATAAGAACTGTCCTTCAGGACAAGGGTTGGTATGCTGTCATCTGTGGGTGACACCCAGCCTACTACCTGTCTTTACAAATAAGGTTTCATGGGAATAAAGCCATACACATTTTTTGCCACATCTTTGTTCACACTAATGATGACAGGGTTCAATCATTGCGACATACAATTAATCGTATTTATTTGGTTCTTTACACAGAAAGGAAAAAGTTTTCCTATCTGAATCCCAGAGGAACACCACAGAAATCTATATCCTCTTTTAAAGGATCATATCCAAAGATCTAGATATTATTCCCATTTGCCTTTTATCTTTCTATCCCAATTTCTTAACTATTTCATCTATGAAACTATTTTCAATAACTTAAGTCCTAGACATGCCCCAACTCTAGATATGATGATGGACAGTCATCTTGGAAGTAAGAAAATGAAGCCATCATCCAGCCGAAAGTGTATAGATGTATGGTTCTGGGACCATACGCCCACTGGTACAGCTGAAGGTATCACTAACTTCTTCTTTTTTTTTTTAAGATTTTATTTATTCATTTTCAAGCAGAGAGACAGAGAGACAGGCAGGGGGGGGGGAGCTCACCAGGGCCACCACCTTGAGGCTCTGGCTTATGTGGGTCCTGGGGAATTGAACCAGGGGCCTTAGGCACTGGAGGCAAGTGCCTTAACCGCTGAGCCATCTCTCGAGCCCGGTATCACTAACTTCTTGCATGCAGAATGGAAGGAGCAAGGTAGCAGTCAGCCAGGCAGAGGCCCAAGGAGATCTGGATGTGACCTTGCCTTCCCTGGTTAGTACTAGAGCCTGTATTTGATCTAGTCTCCTTTAATATGGCTGCAAGCAACAACCCAGTAGTGCTTCCTGCTGCTTCTTCAAGTTTTCCCAGACCTGTGAGATAGCCCCTCCTGAGTTAAGACTCTTGAGCACACCAACAAATCAGATCACCCTTATACACCTGAGTCTGACAATGACTCAGGTGTTTAATGGGATGTTTGATCCATATATGGGCCTGGAACATGTATGTAAGCCCTTCTTCTTCCTCTGGCTCTCTCTTGGCACATGTGTGTAAATTCTCTGTCTCTTCTCCCCCTTCCAAACCAGGGAAAATTTCTTTTGGCTTGGGGCTAGTTTGACTGTAAAAGCTCTAAAACAATAAACTCTGATCACTTTATCATTAAGAAAAATGATGTTTTATCTTCATATGTTGCTCTCTTATGTCTTTCTTTAAACATTCTTATTTATTTATTTATTTACAGGGAGGAGGAGGGAACAAGAAGAGACCAGGACCTCTTGCTTCTGCATGCACCACTTTGTGCATCTAGCTTTACGTGGATACTGGGGAATCAAACACCAGGTATATGCTGAAGAACAAGTGACCAGTGAGCTGTGTCATCAATAACCATACATCTCTGTAAGAATGGAAGGAGCTGATTAACCTGGTTTGTAAAAAGAAACTTCATCATCCTTGGATTTAAAAAAAATGGAAATACCTCTACTCTTCTTTAAGGTCCCAACAGGATCAAATGAAATAGGTATAAAATCACAAACTTGAAACTCAATAAACACTTAAGGTGAGCAATGAATGGAACCAGATCTGACACTTAAATAGAACCTTCAGAAAACAAGTCTATCTTGTTCAGATAATAGGCTTTAAGGTGAAAAATGTGAATATTGTGAATATGACACAACATTCTCTCACATGATCCAAGTGGAACTTCGCATATGGCAACTAAAACCTTTTTTCAGTCCTTAACACCTTACATGTGACATTTAGTCGCTCACATATCAGAGGCAAAGAAGAGCCTCAGTACCCTAGAAAAGAAGACCTAGCTAGCTCCAATCTCACTTGCACGAGCCAAAAATAGTGAACCATTCTCTTTTCTTTCTGAAATCCACTAAATCATGATGTTACTTCCTTCCACCAGCTACATGGTCTGACAAGAAAGATCTAAGGAATTCTATCATTAAGTACTCTGCAGGTATTCAGCATTATTACAAGTCACAATCACTACATAAATGCAATGTCAGAGCTCAGTCTACTAGGCTTCTATGACTGTATCAAAATTATAGAAAACAAGCATTTTCTCCTTGTTCCAATTCTCTGCTCTTGTTTGGAACAGCACTCCCCATAACTGGAGAATCAGGGCCACCCCTGGATGCTAAGCCACTGCTTATGTCACTGGCCTCCTGCTGCAGCCCAGGAGCTTATCTATTCAGTCTTCCATTTCAGCATGACATGCTGCCCTCAGCTAAGAGGACTGACTAAATTCTGCCCAAACTCCAGGTTACAAGCCATCTCTCCACATATATTATGCCCCAGCAGCTAACAAAACATTTTTAAATTTTCCATTTTTTTCTTTTAACTGAGATAGTTAGCATGTCATTTTCTTCTATATGGGACATTAAAGAAGCAAAGAATCCCCACTCAAAATGTCCTTGATCTACCTGAAGAGAGACAGTAAAGGTAGTAAACATGAAATTAATATAATATACATTACATCTATAAACTACTAAGTGATGTGTGGCCCTCCACATCTACTTTATATATTAAAGAATTAAAGCTCACTGACCTTGATTTCAAGTATATGCTGCTACCTCTGCTTTGAAGATCTTCACAGAGATAACTCCACCATCCTCAGCTGCTTATCCACTTACTCACCCACTTCCATGAAGTCTTCCCTGACTAACAAAAGAAAGGCTTTGTTCCACCTACATACAGTCCCCAAGTCTTCCACCTGAAATAACATACTCACCTGACTGCCCAGGTAGAAAAATAAACTACTTTAACAATGTATTTATTTAGTTGAACAAATTTTCCAAGTGATATTATACATGTAGCTGCTTGTATTAGCTTCTGGGAGGACACAATGGCTCTCTTACACTGCAGTCTACCTTAGCCTGAACATTTGAAGAGCTACATGTGTGAGGTCAATTATAACAGTTGGATTAGGCAACAAGTTAAAAAGAAATACGTGTCCTTCTCACTACTTCAACATGTTTACCAAAAGAAAAATTAAGTGCCTCTTTAAAAAGGTATTCCTACCAACAGTGCCAAGCTTTCTATGAAAGACACTGCTTTTCCAGCTCCACACCAGGGACACAGGGTGGACTTTCTGGAATGGAACTTGAGATGAGTTCTGCACATCTTGTGTCTCCTAGGACCAGGTTCCCACCCCACAACACATCTGCTATGGCTGTGTTCATTAAACCCAGTTGACAGGTCCTATTTTCTCAGAACTGTTCTCATGTACTCTTCTTTTGTATGAGTATGTCAGATGATCACATTTTTACACATCAGAACACGTAGTGATAAAAACATTTACCCTATAAACATTTACCCTATAAAGTAGTGAGCAATAACCCCTTCAGTGTTGGGGCTGGTGAGATGGCTCAGCGGTTGGGGCACTTGCCTCCAATGCCTAGGGCCCCTGGTTCAATTCCCCAGGACCCACATGGGCCAGACCCACAAGGTGGTGGCCTTGGTTCTTTCTCTTTCTCTCTCTCTCTCTCTCTCTCTCTCTCTCTCTCTCTATATATATATATATATATATATATATATATATATATATATATATCTTTCTGCTTGAAAATGAATAAAATATTTTTTAAAAAAATAACCCTTCAGTGTTATGTGCTAACGAGTCCATCTTGGTCAGTGCTGGCTATCACAATGCTGCAGCTTGGCCTCACGTCTCAATTTCCTACCTGCTATCAACTCCTCTCCTTCACAGGAACTAAATTTGAGAACAGTATGGTTTTGAATTCTTTACCAAAGGCTCATTAAAATTAGTTTGACACTTACTTTAATTATCTGTGAAGCCTCATTCAGGTTAGACCTTCTTCCCTTACTGTAAGTGTGGTCCATCAAAATCAAAAGCAATGTTTTCTGTTGTTGCTTCAATCTCTCCCCACTTTGATTTTGCTTTGCTTTCTCTAAAGGTTACCTCTTAGCTGGCTTTTTAAGATGTTGGACTAACAATATAAAACTTAGTAACAACACCTCAAATCTTCACAGGAAGTTTCTCGCACTTGATTTTAGCTATACAGAGGCCTACCAGATTAATCTGGTATCCATTGGTTTCTTCTCCAAATTATAAGACAAGCCTTCCCCCTGCCAACTACAACTGGCTGAAGGGTGTTCCTGTGTATTTAAGCCCAGGTGTGTGATGTTTTATCTCAGCTTCACCAGTTCAGTCCAGAGGATAACCTGTGGACACTTGCTCAACAACACAGTATTCAGCAGAAAAAAACTAGACCTCACACTTCCTGAGGTTGTTTCCAATTTTTAATCAGTGGTTGTGTTCTGACTATTGCCAACAATTCTAAATTGAACGTCTCTGTGTGTCTGTCTGGACACACTTGCAAATATATTTTATTTTATTTATTTATTCATTTTCAAGCAGAGAGAGAGAGAGAGAGAGAGAGAGCGAGCGCACCAGGGACACAATCTTGTGGGTCTGGCTTATGTGGGTCCTGGGGAATTGAACCTGGGGCCTTAGGCACTGCAGGCAAGTGCCTTAACCGCTGAACCATCTTTCCAGCCCTTGCAAATATATTTTCTGCAAACAATGTTGGGTAGAACATGGCTCTGTAAACTTGTTCTTCAGGGAACATCTAATAATTAAGTGCTCTCTGTCACAGCTTCTCAACTCTGCCTCTCACAGCCCTGATTCACAACAGCTGAAGAGATGACTTGCAATGTTCTCATCACAAAGAAAATAACAAAGGTTTAAGCTGGTGCACATTACCCTCATTTGGTCACTGCACAGTTCTTAAGTGTATTAAAACTTCATGTTTTACCCCAGAAATACACAATTATGTGTTAAGCATGAAAATAAAAGGCAGTTATGTTTTAGCTTTTGTTTATTTCCAAAGGAAAACAAATAAGACAGATACCAACTCCACCATATAGTGGAAAAGCAGGTATACAAAAGAAAACAAACTATAATAGTATTAAGCTTTATTCACAAGCAACAACAGAGAGCCAAACTATACTACAATGAAGTAATTTGTGACCTTTGTCCCAGAAGTAGCATATTATTAAATGGCCTTGTTGGGATGACAGGTCCAGTAGCACACACTTCCAAACCCACAGGGATAACATCATTTTCAAGACATTCTGTATATGCCTAAACCTCTGAACACAACTATGCTTGCTAAGCATTTTTCACTAAACATACATTTGTTATGTATTAAGCATATTAAGAGAATAAGAACACTAACAATAATAAAGTAGAACAATTAACAGCATGCTATAGTAAAGTTACTTAAGACTTATAAATGATTTATTTCTAGAATTTTCCATTTAATATTTTTGGACTGCAGTTTACATGTGAAACTGCAAATGGAAAGTGAACTACATATGTATTCTAACGTTTTATTCAGTCTCCTCAAATGGATCCTTATTTTTAACATGGGAATATAGGACACCCTTCCCCATGGACAGTACAGTAATTTGTGTCAATAACTCAGAAGATCCAAGACGAGGCCCAAATTGTAAGCTAACAAGGTAGATGGCCACTCCACAGATGAGTCAAAGTCAACTGGCCTCATTAGTCACATCCCAGTAGCCAGCATAAGCATGAGTGTACTCACATCAGCTCCCTTGCCAGGGAACAAGTGTGCCAGGGAACAAGTGGATGCCTGTGCACTCAGGTTCCAGGCAAGGAAGCTCCAGTCTTCTACAAGGCATGTACAACTCTTACTCTGGGACTGACAATGACAAACGTTTCTGGCCTTTGATCTGAAGAGAGACATCATGTCTGTTTCAAAGACTGTTTAGTACACAAACTTCCTTAAAAGTAATCCAAAATATAAATAATACCTCTGCTAGTAAAACGAGTGGAAATGCAAGAGGCTCAGGGTAAAGTGCTTCCAATAATATGAACCCTTTGTTTCTACATCGTCTTAAGCTCCTGTATAATTTTCTGTGTACATGCCCCTTTTCAATTAAGGTGATTAATCTGCCCCCCCAAAAAAAGGTGACAATTTATTCCTATTAACTATGGTGGTTGCTGTAACTGATAAGGGGGGGATCAAAGGTGTTTATTGTACAATTAAGGCTATTATAAACAGGACTCCAAGCACCAAGACAGGTCAATCTGCAGTACTGACTTCCTCCAGGGCCTCCAGTAGCCTAAACCAAATCAGGTGAACAAATACCATAAATCACCAGGGCCTACCACATTAGAAACTGAAGGGGCTTTCTCCTTATGTGTCTATGTTCACATTCCCTCTTAGAACAAAAGCATTAATCCAGGCATTGTGGCATACTGTAGCAATGACACCGAATCCACTTTACAATCTGCCTGGTCCATAAACAAGTCTAAAAAAAATTCTACTTGGCATTACAACTCCGGCCAATGGAGTGATGAGTCTGAATATCTTCTAGGGGTCATGCATAATTGCCAACCACTTCAGCCACAATCAAGGCCTGATTTTATTATATTCATCTTAACTGTATGAGTCCATCCTGGAGGATGCATGTAAGCATAAAGTTGATTTTTTAAGAAGTTCCATGAAAGTCATTAAGGTTAGCCTCTCTCTCTGAAAAGATCTCTGCAATCTTTTAAAAACTGTATGATGGTAAAAGTCTCTATAACCACCCACACTTATGGCACACGTCACTGTTTCTGGAAAAGGATCAAGCTAATGTCTGGCTCCCATCGAAGCAGTGGTGGGAGTGTGTGAAGTGTACTCTTTTGACAATAATGGCACTCCACACACAGGAATCAAGGCAGGGAGGCTGTTTTAAATGTAGCCTTCCAACAGGATGAGTGCCTTAGGATTCCCATTTCGTTCAAATAATAGACTCTGCATGCATGTTCTTTGTTTTGTTTTGTTTTGTTTTTAAGAGACTGCTTAAGGAAAAAAGGTAAGCCCAACTTGTTCTGTTAGGCCACACACAGCCAGGAGGCATCCAGCTACTTCATAGTATGAGTGACAGGACCTACAGGAATGGGGAAGGAAAGACATCTGGAGGTGTTGGCAGGTGTTTTGCATGGGAGGCACACAAATTGTGACCAGTAGACTTCAAATGTTAAGGAGTGGGAACTTTCTAGGTAGGTTACACCACCAGGGGTGTGCACACACCAAGCCGGCTGACCTGGAGCTACCAAAAAGATGTAAGAGGAAACGGGCTTGGGGATGGCTCAGTGGTTAACTCTGCAAAGTTACCAAGAGGAGTTCAGATCCCTGGCGCCCATGTAGAAGCCAATGTTTATGGGTGGCAATGGAAGGTAGAGTTAGAAAAATCCCAAAGCTCATGGGCCAGAAGCAAAACAAGAGGCCCCATCTCAAACAAGGTGGAAGGATGGGACCAAAACCTCAAGGTTGTCTTCTGACCTCCAAACATACATGGTGACACATATTTGTCCATACATGCAAATACACACACACACACACTTCTTAAAAAAAGGAATTAGAAAGGAGAAAAATCACATCTAGAAATGTTCAACATATAGTCTGTTACTCAGGAGCCTTTTGTTCGGATCACACTATCCAGGAGCAGTTTAGAGGATCACTTTCTGGGAATTGCTACTTACCACTTTGCTTAACCAGGAAGAAGAGAAAGAGATGGTCAGGTGCTTTTCTTAATGCATTCTTTGACTACTCCAACACTCAACAATACTGGAGTCTGTGAATGGTGAGGAATATGGAAGGACTATTGGATACCAGCTACCAGGGTCTGAGTGGCTTTTGGAATCAAAGGAGTAGCACTATCATGAGGCAAACAGTCCTATGAACTGAACCAGGCGCAGATTCCATTCCAGGTCATGGTGTGGGTGGTGCTGAGGGAACTAGAGCCACCATGCTGTCACCTCTGCAGGCTTCAATACAGTGTGGCGTTGCTGAGCGCTCCAAGGTGTCAACCTAAGCAAAGTGCTCTTCATCAAGGGGGGACAGGAGCAACAGCATTAGGCTGACAACACGGAGTGCCTCCCAATACCAGCATCCTGCACCTGCTTTAGGGGGTAGTGGCAGGAATCAAACTAGTATACCACCAAGATTCCACTGCAACGACTTGATTTTTAGATATCAATACCAAATATACTTTATTAGTAGTAGTAAACAATAATTTACAAGTTTAAATGTCAACTTAAAAAGGCGCACATTCCATCGGACAAGAAATGGTATGAAGAATTTTTCTATACCATGTTACCCTTATATCCTATAAAAGAAGACTTTGTCATTTCAATATCTCGGGTGTGGTTCTTGAAATATCACAGGAAGGACTTAGAAAATACTCTTTAATGGCTTGGCACTGCCAGCAAGCCCATTTTCTGGCTGCAAAATTGTATTTTCCTCAGAGTCTATATAATCTTGTCTGGAATAAAGTGGGTACTCAATAAATATTTACTGAATAAATGACAATCTAAAGCCAAATATTAACTAACCTTTGCTTAGGAAAGAAAAGAGATATAACTTTGCCCAGAGGCCCAATGGACACTAGAATAAAAAGCAGCAGCTAAAAGGAAGAAAAAAAAATCAAGCTAGATTTAATAAGCTATTCCTATGGATGAGCACTGATGCACCAGCCAATTCCCCTTAGGAAGGATCCATTGCCCTGGCTGCTGGGTGTGCCTGGACAGCATTGTGCAAGATTATGATTATGTTCCCTCCAAGAACAGTCCATATCCAAAGACAGATCCATAAGGAGATATATAGGCCTAAAGAGCTTAGTTGGAACTCAAGAAAACTATGAAGAGAAATTCTGGCTCTCAGGGTCAGTTAAGGATGCCACTTTAGACACACTCAACTTTTGCATCTATCCAATCCTACTCCTCCTCCTCTCAGGTTCAGATGTGGGTCTCAAGAGCACTTGCCACACACTAAGCACTAGCTCAGACAGAAGGGCTCAGGATACAGATCAGTGAGTTCGAGGCTAGTCTGGGGACTAAATAGTAAATTCTAGGTCAGCCTGAGCTAAAACAAGACCCTACCTTGAAAGACAAACAAACAAACATAGTGTCATGGCAATTCCAAAAGGATGGTGTTCCTCTACTGAACACATTGCAAGACACAATTTTTATCCTAAGACCAAAAAGAAAAGTGACTGATGTCATTATTTTTGGCTACTTTACTATTTCTCCTTTCTAAATCTTGATTCATTATTACTTTGTATCAGCACATAAGTTATTTTTATGTTCATCACTAATGTTCAAAAAAATGGATCCAAAAAGCAGTCAGGTGAAGCAAAACTTGATTTGTGAGCGCAGCCTTGACATTTTAAGGCCAGATCTTATAGGAAGGCCAAACATTGCCTCCAGTCTCCTCATTTCCCAACATCAGGAAAACAGGCTCCTGCCTCCTGCCTCCAGCCTCCTAGGAAAGCTGAGAGAAGGGCACTTCCCGCTCTCCCAGGGAGACTGCAAGCACCACATCCTACCACAGCAAGGCCAGTCCTCCTCTGAGGAGCCAGCAACCCAGGTCCTGCAGCAGGTCGTGTCAATAAATGCTCAAGACTATGGCTCACGCATGCACACACCTCACTGTTGAAATATAAATAAAATATAAGCAATTAATCCCCCAGAGCAGAAGTTAATAAATGAAAGCCATGGACCTTTTTGTTGTTTAGAATAGCTATGGTTTAAACGTATGAAAACCTACATTGTACTTTCATTTTGTCTTTTAGCCCAAAAAGAAATGAAACTCATACAAAATAAATTTAACTCTCTCTAAAATAAAAATGTCCCTTATAAATCCTAGCTATAACTTGATAGTGAACATGAGTATTTTGAATATTAACATCACAATCCCATTACAGGAGCAAAGGAGCTAAATTCATAGAAAATAGCAACAGCACAGAGTTTTCCTCCTTCCCCCCTTCTTCATGCTAGAAACAGGCACACAAAAATAAACAATTATTCAGAAAACACATACCACACTCCACAGCCAGTTATTAACATATAAAAGTAAAGAATTAATCTCACTTAATACTGAATTACTACACTCTGCAACAAGCAACAGAATTCAAGTACTAATCTTGCCATCAAACTTTGAACAAGTACACTCAATAAAACCAAAGGTGGGCTAGTTACTTAAGAGTAAATGACTTCAAAGACATTTTGTTTCATCTGAAATAACTATTTTGCTGAAGTATTGGATATAAATATCATATGTCAGAATTATACTAGTTGACCTATTTTTAGGCTAGTGCACCTCATACTTCTACTGACCAAAAGGCTGAGGCAGGAGATCTGGGCTAGACCCCAGTGCTAGGGAAGGTGGAGACAGGAGGCAGGAGAAGCACTGGGGCACCCTGGTCAGCCAGTCTAATTAAAATATAGCATGAGCTCTGCATATATAAAGACTCTATCTCAAGGAAGAGAAGCTAAGGAACAAAAGAGGAGGGTGCCTGAGGTCCATTCAGCTCTGCACACACATACTCACATCTGCACATGGGCACATTGGGGGTGGGGGTGTACACAGAGACACACACGCAAAAAAACAAAAAAAAAACTCAGGCAGACATATATTTAGTAAATCAAGCAAAAAAGACTTTTATATAAAGGAATGTATAAAGTACTTAATTCTTAGTCAACTTACTTTTAAAATACTTGTAAATTAACTTGCTATAAAAGATATTCAGTGCACTTACTCTAAAAGGAATTCAGTACATTACAAAACTCTTGGTAGGTTTCTATCTCTGGTTTCCATCATAATAAATAGTAGGTTTAAGCTTGAGCTGCTTTTTACCTTAAGAGATTTATACAGTCAGCAAGTTGTAACTGGACACACTGTAATACCAAAATGGAAACTACTTAATCAACATTTCCTTATGGAAACACAAATCATACATAACAGTCTATAAGGGTAAAGTTTCATTTTTAAAAGTAGCACTTAAATTTTATTTAGTAACACAAGATTTTTTTTCTGGTCTGCAAAAATGCACAGTATATATTAGTCAGCAATAATATATACTCCAGAAACAAAAATGTAAGCAGCAATATGCCAGCTTATTTACAATACTAAATAAAACCATATCTTCATGTTTTTAAGTATAGACTGCTGTTTTTCCAAGCCCTGCAGACTGCTTCTCATGGTGTATATTTTTTAAACTGTTTCTATAAAGGACTTAAGGAAGCTGGAAAAATACTACAGTATGACCCACCAGTGCACCAGTCTTTCAAGTCTCAGGCTATTGTCATAACAAAAGAACAAAATGTTTCGCTTCCTGTTTTGCCTACTCCCCAACACATAAAGTAAAAAATAATAAAAAATAAAACCTCATAAATAAAATTTCCTCAGCTTCACACTTGTTTCTACTGGCTTTATCACATAAAACTTCCAAATTTCATCACTGCAGGAAATACTTTTGTAGTTTCTGAGCTCATTTAATTAAAAAAAAAACTTTATTCAGAATTAAGGAGGCTATTATAGTAGTATTCTTAAACATTTACCTTAAAAAACACATTTATTTAGAATTAACTGGGTTACTGAAGCAGTGTTAAGCACTGATATCTAGGAAGAGAGCACTAAAGTAGATGTCATCAAGGAGGGTCCATGAGGTAAGTAGAAACAAAGGCCATCTTTCCTTCCCTGTGGTCATTTAAGTGCATGGTGCAAATTTATTAGCACCATTTAAAAAAAAAAGGACAAAAACTATGGTTACAGGCATATGCATTAGGTTTTTGGCAAGAAAACAAAAGATAATGTGATAATGCCCACTTGTTTCCATTTATCTATGTGGGTAAATTAGCCAAAAGTAGAATAAACCATGGTGTAAATATGAAGGCTGGAAGCCTACAGGAAATCACATTAATATATCTCTGACTTGTACTTTTCAACAGCACTTGCAATGGTCACTCAATTGCCTGTGTTGTGTGTGCTGCCTCTTGCCAGGGGCTAAGCTAGCTAGCTTCCTAGGTTTCTTCCTTTCACTTGAAGACTTCACACAGACACAGGGCTGAAGAGAAAGTTCTGAGGAAGGCTGAAAGAGGTAAAGAGGCTTCTTCTCATGCAGTGGGATTTCCACAGATCCAGGAAACACTGACCTTTTCCATATTTAAAATAAATACACATGCATCCCCAAGTATGAGTTCATTTCATCTGACTGAAACTTATATAACAATTACTGGCATATCAGTAGGTAAGCAATATTAGAGCCCCAGTGACTTTCATAGTGCCTGTCATAACAGTCTTGGGTTCTTGACAAACAAAAGTACAAGCCTCTTGAGGTCATATGAGATCCAGTGGGATTTCATAATGGCGGGGAATTAATCCCCTAGGGACTGGTCTTTTTCCAATTTAGATCCTGTCTGATTATCTAGTTCCTATTATCAATTCAATTGACTTGGGTAGTTTTTTGAATCAAATAAGCAACTCTTTCCCTTCAGATATAAAATTTACTTTCAATTTAACCAATTAAAATCACTGAAGATTCCATTCGATTTGCTTCCTACAGAGATTGTGTTTTTCTTTTGAAAATTATGATCTGTGACTGGAGAGATGGCTCAGTGGTTAAGGCACTTGCCTGCAAAGCCTAACAACCCAGGTTTGATTCCCTAGTACCCATGTAAAGCCAGTGATGCATACATCTGGAGTTTGTTTACAGCAGCTGGAGGCCCTGATGTGCCTTATATTCTCTCTTTCTCTCTCTCCTTGCAAATAAAATATTTTGAAAAAGAAAATTATTGTCTATATAATCAAGGTGCAGGTATATAGGTTTTTATCTTTAAAATATCTTTTGAGCATTATTTTTGTTTACTGGGGTTCATTTTGCAAACCTACAGTCACTACAGTGAACTAATAATGATTGATAATCCTAGAGCTCTGCTTCATCATTAAAAGTCAATCTACAAAGCTTCTAAACCTTATTCTTAAAAAAATGTAACTACATTAGACATAAAATGTGGTCGTAAATACTTTATTAAATTCACTAAATTCGGGGTTTCACGCAACTCTCAGGCTGACTCATTATGTATTTGAGGATGTCCTTGAACTTCTGATCCTCCTGCCTCCACCTCCCAAATGCTGGTGAGCACCATCACACTTAGTTTTTAATGTGGTATTAGGGATGAAGCCCAGAGCTTCCTACACTCTAGGCGCCTCTACCAACTTAGCCACATTCCCAGCCCTGAGCAAGTGATTTTCTAAGTCCATGCTCTAAATCATCACTGGCCCTAAAGTGACCCCTGAAAATACCGAAAGTTAAGGACTTCTCTCTGTAAATTTAGACAAACATTCAAAAGTAAGGATCTAATCTACCACAAATGTAAAGTCAATTTCTACTTCTGAGTATTAGAATCTGGGTAATTTAACAGTTTTATCACCCAACTGTCTACTGTGTGCTTAACTTTACACCACCAGGCTACATAAACAAATCTCCATATGACAGGAGAGGCAGGAGCAAATAGCCAAGTGACCAATGAACAGGACAAAGCCTATCTCCTCAACACAGTGATGGCAGCCAGACACAGGAACTGAGAAAACATTAAATCCTGGGTGTCAAGAAAGCCATGAACAAACATATGCCCTGCATCAGAATGTTAAAGACTATATTATATTCTAACTCACAGTTCAGGAGGCTGCAAAGCACATACTCAAAGCACTAATCAGGTGCTGGGGTCATGGCTCTGCTGGTAATGCTATTGCTGAGCAAGCATGAGACACTGAATTCAGATCTCCAGCATCCATGTGTGGTGGCACATGCAGTAATCCCAGCTCAGGAGGCAGAGACGGGAGGCCACCAGTGGTAACATGGCCAGCTAGACTAGTCTTATGTTCTGTGACGGACCCAACCTCAAAAAATAAAGAGGGGGCTGGAGAGATGGCTCGGTGGTTAAGGCACTTGCCTTCAGTGCCTAAGGCCCTGGGTTCAATTCCCCAGGACCCACATAAGCCAGACCCACAAGGTGGTGGCCCTGGTGCGCGCGCTCTCTCTCTCTCTCTCTCTCTCTCTCTCTCTCTCTCTCTCTCTCTCTCTCTCTCTATCTATCTCTCTGCTTGAAAATGAATAAATAAAATATTAAAAAATAAATAAATAAATAAATAAAGAGGGTGCTGGAGAGATGACACAGTGGTTAAGCCAGTTGCCAGCAAAGCAGAATGTCCCAAGTTCAACTCCCCAATACCCATGTAAAGCCAGGTACATGAGGTGATGGCATGCATCTGGAGTTCATTTGCAGTGGTTGGCAGCCCTGGGGCGCCAATTCTATCTGCATCTTTCTCTCTCATTCCCTCTCAAATAAATATTTATTTATTTATTTATTTAGGTTTTTTGAGGTAGGGTCTCGCTCTAGCCCAGGCTGACCTGGAATTCACTATGTAGTCTCAGGGTGGCCTTGAACTCATGGCAATCCTCCTACCTCTGCCTCCCGAGTGCTGGGATTAAAGGCATGTGCCACCATGCCCGGCTTAAATATTTATTTTAAAAGTAGAAAAAATAAGAGAGAGAATGAGGAAGGTACCTGACATAAACCTCTGGTCTCGACACTCATGTACTAGTACCTGCACATACATGTGCTCATACACATAGGAACACACATACATGCACCACAAACACCTAGACCTTTCCAGAGGAAAATAAAAAGACCACAGGTTCAATGTATGGTAAGACCATGCACCTTACCTGAATCCCCAATAGCAGAAGGGCAGTAGGCAAAGGCCAAATCCACCTTTTTTTTTTTTCCTTTTCCTTTTGGCTTTTTGAGGTAGGGTCTCACTCTAGCCCAGGCTGACCTGGAATTTACTATGTTGTCTCAGGGTGGCCTCAAACACATGGCAATCCTCCTACCTCTGCCTCCCAAGGGCTGGGATTAAAGGCCCAAATTTACCCTTTTATATGTCATCACATCAATGCCCTAATCCACCAAAGCTTTCGTTTGTTGTTTCATGGCAACTGAATTTTAACTCTGAGACCCTGTCTCAAAGAACAAGGTAGAGTGCGATAGAGGAAGAGCTCTGTCATTGACCTCTGGCCACCACCAACATATAAACACGCATACACTCACAAACGTCACCCATACATATGAATACAAAGTAAGTCTCACAACATTTAACATAAACTAAATAACATTCTCTTAGAAAATTTAATATCTAGAACATAAAATTTACAAGTGCTGCTAGAAAAGTCCCTCACTCAGCTCTGTAAAAGCAAATCTTACATCATTTTCCTTGAAGCTTCATCTCAAACAAAATACATGAGTGTGTGCTTCAAATCCATAGTTTTCCTTTGTATCACTTTCATGAACCTTTCATCAGTCATTCTCAAAACTCCTGAATGTTCATCTTTTTGTAGCTATTACTCTTTTCTCTCCAAGATGAAACACAACATCCTCAAGAGCAAAAAAAAACTCCCATGTTAATATTGTCTGCACATAGATCTAAAGACAGGACATTTCAACTGAATATTCACTGACTGCTCGAGTTAAGAATTCTTGCTTTCTGGGCTGGAGAGATGGCTCAGCGGTTAAGGCACTTGCCTCTAGTGCCCAAGGCCCCAGGTTCAATTCCCCAGTACCCACATAAGCCAGACCCACAAAGTGGTGGCCCTGGTTCTCTCTCTCTCTCTCTCTCTCTCTCTGTCTCTCTCTCTCTGTCTCTCTCTCTCTCTGTATCTCTCTGTTTGGAAATGAATAAATAAAATAAATTAAATTTAAAAAAAAAGAATTCTTGCTTTCTTAGAACACATGGTAGATAGATGACAGGCAGGCAGGCAAACAGGTAGATAGATAGTTTGCAGGGTTTTGTTACACTTGATCAAAAAAAAATTACAGGTAGAAACTAGACGCTTAAGAATTTTTATAGCATTCATGAGGAAGAGCCAAAAGGATCAGAAGTTCCAGGTCATCCACAGCTACACAATGATGTCAGCCTGAGCTACATAAGACCTACAAAAAAAATTTTTTTTTATTTTGCTAGTGGTAGTGCACTCCTTTAATCCCAACATTTGGGAGGCAGAGGTAGGAGGAGTGTCACGAGTTCGAGGCCACCCTGAAACTACATAGTGAATTCCAGGTCATCCTGGGCTAGAGCGTGACCCTACCTCAAAAAAAAACAAATGCATATATTTATATATATATATATATTTCTAATTAATCTTCACCTTGTCATCATGCTCTAGCATTGGGCTTATCTACACCCTTGTCCTTCCAAGATTACTGTAATACTTCTCAACCAACTTATTCCCTGCACTACAGGAGGGTAACTACAACCCCAAGTTGATATATTAAGCCAGCATTTTAAACATCATGATGCAAGTCTGAAGTTTAGACATATTTATACCTCACAATTCTCCTGATACCATAAAACTCTTTAAAGAGTACAAGAGATGAGGGCTGGGGATATGGCTCAGCAGGAAAGACCACCTGAGTTTAATTCCCAGCACCCACATAAAAAGCCAAGCATGGCACTAATGCCTGTAACCCCAATGCTAATGGGGCAGAGAAAGGAGGATTGCTGGGGCTTAGCCAGTTCAACAGAAAAACAGAAAGCTCCACAGTGATAAATAAGGTGGGCAAGCAACAAAAGAGGACACCCAAGGTCTCTCTCTGACCTCTGCACATGTGTGTACGGGATACACATATGTGCACATGCACACACAGCACACATGCTACAGATACAAAAAAGCTTAAGATTAAATGAAAAATATATGTTCTACAAATCTTTAATGAAAAAGTAAATAAACATCAAATTAAAATGAATCTAGACATTCTGAGAATAAATTAATTTACTAGAAGCTGGGCGTGGTAGTGTATGCCTTTAATCCCAGCAGAAGTAGGAAAATTGCCTGAGTTCAAGGCCACCCTGAGACTACATAGTGAATTCTAAGTCAGCCTGGGCTAGAGCGAGACCCAAAATAAAGTGTGAACTGATACATAAAGCTATAAATTTGAAACATATGGAACCAAAGACATTTCCTAGACAGAGGAAGTAAGCAAATTTATTTATTAAAGTATTTTCATTGTATTTCATGTATTTCCAACAATGAGAAAGTAATGATCACAGTGTGATATGAAAATTTGAATACCATAACTTGATCAACAATTGTGTTAATATAGGCTAAAGTATACAAAAGTGTTCTATCTCTTAAGATGTGAATTTAAATGCATGGCCACATGTGGCTTTTTATATGGATGTTACAGTTCCACCTCTGGCCCTCAATGCTTGAGCAGCAAGAACTGTTCCTTCTACCCAGCCCAGGAATGTCAGCTTTTAAATTCTGGACCCATGACTACACTTTCACCCATGGTGTAAGATGCACATTAATATGTATTTTCCAGCCATCTTTTTGAAGAGCTGGCTTGGACTCCAATGTGACTAACCAGCTAATAGTTCATGACTAACTGATCAAAGGCATTCATCTGTATGAACTAGGAAACAAAATAAGCATTTTCATTTACCAACAAAATTAACTTCAAGGGAAAAAGGTAACTTTAAAGCTCTTAAACTGTGTACCTGAGATAGGAAAAAGAATACTCACTCATGATCACACAAGTGACAGGAACTTATATACCAGGTTAATCATTTAAATAATGACATTACCTAGGTTATGGAGGTAACTGTGAGTTTAGTGCTTGCCTCACATGCATGAGGACCAGAGCTTGATCCCCTGTACACATATTCAAATGCCTATGGTGCAAGTCTGTAATGGAGCACTAGGGAAGCAGAGAAGGAAGGATCTGTAGGGCTCACTGGAAAGTCAATCTAATCAGACCAATCAGAGACCCCTTCTCAAAAAGGGGTAAACTGTGAACCTGAGGAACCACAGGTGAATTTGACCTCTGGTCTCCACATGCATAAATACACACAACCACACACACACACACACACACACACACACACAATGATATATATATATATATATATCATTACATATAATGCATTAGCAACAGGTCAATGAAAGATACCCTGAAATATTTTCAGCAAAATAGATTTTTAAAAAGCAACTTAGTATAAATAACATATATATTATATATTACATATACTTATATATAAAGTCATAGCTTCCAATATTTGTAAGAAAATTCCATTTTTAAATAAATTCCAAGAAAAAATAAACACAGAAAGGGAAGAGAAAGAGTACAACAGAGAATGGCATAAAATGTCAACAATCCTATCACAAGAGTGTAGTAGTATTTAAAAAGGGCAACAGAGTAGAAAATGGAAACAAATTTGGTGTGTACAGGAAAAGAAAACAAAGGTCAAGTCTTAGGAAGAACTGCTCGTCTCCTGGGCAGAAGAGAACAACCTTCTTACAGTACAGACTGCACTAGAATTGAAGGGCAATGAAACTGGCGATTGTAATACAGAAATTGGTATGTTGGTCATACCTGTATTTTCATATAAGGCAATTTTCATGTACATTATATATAGGATTATACAAGAGTTATTCCCCGGCCTCTTTTAAATATTGATACTTTTATATTTTATGATACTGACTCAAGTTTACAGTTTGTCTGAGGGACAGAAATCCAATTCTAGCCCTTCTTTGCTATAACTTGTATAAGAACTCACTGCTGTATGACATCTCTGCTGACACGTCTGTCACTCTACTGTGAGGACTATAACTCCTCGGAGACCTGCTCAGAGTCACCTGGGTAGGATCACTACCCAACAATGTATTTCATGAGTGTTCAAAGAATGTGTTAGTGAATATGCATGAGTTATTAAAGGAACTGATGGAAGAATCTGCTTAATTACTTTGGAAGTACCATATGTCCCAAAGCCACTCAAAGTCCCCGCTGAATGAACAGATTCAGCAAGTTTCTAAGGGCCCACACCCACTTGGAACAGCTAACAGATGAAAAGGCAGACTGGGTGGCCAACCTGAGACCAGTCAGCTCACTGGCTTGTGCTATCTTGAGAACTGCAGTCAGGAAGCCAACACAAAGAGTACTTAAGCTGAAAAATTTGTGCACTTGCAAAAATAATAGGAGTAAAAGGTAGACTCAGCTTAGGAACCTGCATCAAGAAACTACAGGAAGCTAACCAACAAAGAAAATGGACTCTGCTCCTGTAGTTTAGTTCTGGGAAAAACCTCTGTGTTTTCCTGCTGAGACCCTGAGAACTGCTGGCACTACACAGCTCCCTTTCTGCAGTCAAGTGAGCCATACAATGACAACAACGCGACAGCTCCTGACTATTCTCATCCGCACTCACTGGGAAGCTACACATTCTGAAGGTTTCAGTCACCAACAACATGCAGATCAAATGAAGCCCTGCCCTGCAGGCTTCCAACATTGGAAAGCACCAGAACCAGGGTGAGTTGCTATCAGCCTTGAATGAAGAACAAAGCCATGTGACCACAATCAGCCAAGTGAAGTTGATCTTTTTAGCAAAAAAGGACATAAGAATAGTCAGGTTAGAAGTCTGACTAATCATTTCAGTTTAATGAAAATGTGTTGTAGGTAAAACAGAAAGTAAATTAAATGAAAACAAAATAGATCCCCATAAATTTTTAGCAAAAAATGTTTATATCCAGCAACTGATGATAAAAGCACTAGCAACTACTACTGAAGAAAACAGCTTGTGATGAACCAGTCCAGGCATGAATGGACAAAGGCTAGCAGGCACACACATGTGACAGACAACTCTAGCATGGCCATGACTAGTGAGTGACCAAGGGCTGAACTTCAAGCTTAGGAACATAGGCAAAGTTAGGCACATCCACTGCTATGGTTAGGAAGGAAAATCGGTCCCATGACAGAGGGTGTGTCCCTCTGTGTAGGACAGTTTCAGGGTGCTCATGGTAAAGTGCTGTCTAAGAGACCCTCATGGCCACACAGCAGCAATGCTGACGCACACTGCTCATAACTTGGATGCACAATCTTCATTACAATCAAGTAACAAAATAAAGAACATAAAACAGAATGTTCTGAATTAGCCCCTTCCTATTCACATACTTTCCTACTCTCCTTCCCATAGCTACTGTATGAGTATTCACTGTGTTTTTTTTTTTTTTTCAGGCACATTCTGCATCTTAAAAAAAAAAACCTCCAAATATGCTCACACACAGAATGTCTGTCTCTCCTTGCTTTTAAAGCCACATTGTAAGTCAGGCCTATTTCCTCCACCGGCTGCCTACCTCCTAGGAATGCAAGGTTCAAACAAGCAAGTAATCCTCCATGATCCAAGGTGTAAGGTCAACAAAATAAAATTTTGTTAGGAAGCTCAGAAAAGTCAATGGGAGCCAGACACAGCAGCAGACACCTTAACCGCTGAGCCATCTCTCCAGCCTCTTGCAGACACCTGTAATTCCAACTATTTGGGAGTGTGAGGCAGGAGGATTATAAATTCACAGCCAGCCTGAACAACTTAGTGAAACCCTGCCTCAAAACTTAAAAAGCTGGAAGTGTAGCTGAATAGTAGAGCATTTGCCTAGTTGTGTCAGATTCTTAGTTTAACCCCTGGTAAAGACAAACAGAATGAGACAAATACTTATACTAAATTCAATAGAAATGTTATAAAAACTTGATACACGAAAAGAAGTCTGAAAATTACAAAAGACATGAGAAAAATATTAGAGTTGCTGTCAATAAACTTTAATTCAGTATCACATGATTGTAAAGACTCAACTTTAGCAATATAAGTACAAAGGAAGCAGAAGTAATCATCACAACAACCACAAATGACTGACCTAAGCTAAAGTCAGCAAAGCAAGCACTGAGTATCTTACAACAGAATTACTAATATTAATAACTCAAGGACTATGTCATGGGACAGAAAGCCTAGAGCTGTGCTGGGTGATGAGGTGCTACCAGAGAACTACAGTGCTACTCAAACATAAATTTTAAATAATTAAAATTGAAATTTCAGTTGCTCAGTCACATTAATGATATTTTATGTGCTCAATAGTCACCTTTATTTGATAGCACAGATTTTAAAAAATAACTTTTCATCTCTGCAGAACATCTACTACCAACAATGCAGGCTACGGACTCAGCAACTGAAGAGCCAAAAGGAACTTCATCTTCAGGTCTTTTCCCCCAGGAAGGGCACAGTATATTGCTATAGTATATAACTAGTCTTATTGGACATTATAAGGAATTATTATAAAAAGACAGAGACAAAGATAGAGAATAAGAAGCCGGGCGTGGTGGTGCACGCCTTTAATCCCAGCACTCGGGAGGCAGAGTGTAGGAGGATCACCATGAGTTCAAGGCCACCCTGAGACTACAGAGTGAATTCCAGGTCAGCCTGGACTAGAGCAAGACCCTACCTCAAAAAACAAAAACAAAAAAAAATACACACACACACACACACACACACACACACATATATATATATATATATATATATATATATATATATATATATATATATATATATATATATAGAGAGAGAGAGAGAGAGAGAGAGAGAGAGAGAGAGAGCGCATAAGAACTCTTTGGACAGGGAACCACAGTGTTGAATTCATTTTTTTTATTACTTGTTCTTAAAATAATCCTACCAAATACATTACCCAAAACTGTACCCTTTTATCTTGAGCTTAATTTTATATTGGTAGAATCAGCTTTTCTTTACATTATTTTTATAGCTTCACTTACTGACTGATTTTGATCCAAATAGATAATATTATAGTACAAAGAACCCAGTTTTATTGAGAAAAACAAGAAACCATTATCTAAGAGTCAAAGCTGTTCAGGTTAAAAATGACTATAAAACAAATGTCATCTCTTAATACACATTTGCTTATCATGAACCGAAAATGAGAAGTGCTTGTTTGGGCATCATAGACAGATGTACATGTGACTTTTGTTTTCCTTATACTGTTCAGAAGTGGTGGCCAAGGTGCAGTCCCTCGAGCAACAGCTGGGGGCGGGGCACACTTGTCAGAAACCATCAATTCTACTTCCCTGCCCCATCTGAAAGCCAATGAACCAAAAGTCCTCAGGATGGGGTGAAACAGACCTAAGGAGCTTCTGGGGCGCTAGCGAGCATGAGTGAGGACCTCAGCAGCCAGTGTGTGTCAGAGATGAACACACACGTACAGCACAAACCTCAAACATTTACCAGTACACTTGATTACCCTTTTTCCATTTGCTCAACTTCAGCGTCAATGACTCAAAACAACTTCATCAGCCAAATAACAAAGTGCTACCTCTACAGGCATCTAGTTTTTTTTTGTAGTTGTTGTTTTTGTTTTTTTTTGTTGTTGTTGATTTTTTTTTGTTTTTTTTTTTTTTTTGGTTTTTCGAGGTAGGGTCTCACTCTAGTCCAGGCTGACCTGGAATTCACTCTGTAGTCTCAGGGTGGCCTTGAACTCACGGTGATCCTCCTACCTCTGCCTCCCGAGTGCTGGGGTTAAAGGCGTGCGCCACCACGCCCAGCTCATCTAGTTTTTTTTTTTTTTAATTAACCATTTTTAATTAAGATAAAATTTTTAGTTTTTCCCCTATTTGCACCTTCGCCAGTTGTCTTTGTATGAAAACACCATGCATCCCTGCCCAACTTCCAATAAAGTAGAACTTCCAATAAATCAGTTTATTTCAAGTGAAAGTACTGTTTTACCTCTAACAGGGCTCTTTATAAAACAACAACAAAATCACAACAATGCTACTACTCATACCCAAAAGGTAACAAGAATACTTTACCGCAAATACCCAGTACTCAAATCCACAGGGCCTTCAGAATGCTGACTTTTTATGACCCATTGTAGCTGAGTACATAGTGCTCATCACTCAGAGTAGACACCATGAAGAAAGCCAGAAGCCACAATGGTTTCTGTAATCCTGACACAAGGAGGGGAGACAGGAGGCAGAGACAGGAGATTTTCCCAGATACTTGTAGCTAGCACAGCAAAGAACAGCACAACAGAGAAAGAAACCAGACAAACTCTTCCTTAAATGAGGAAGAAAGGCAAAGAATGACCCAAAGACCAGCCTCTGATCTTCACACATGTAACATGCACACGCATGTATGCAGTCACAGCAAAAAATTTAAAAATTAAAAAAAAACTTAAAGGACACTCATGGGGGTGAGGGAGATGTCTCTGTCTGCTGGCTGGATGCAAAGTACTGTATACTCCTAGGATCAGCTATAGCAATGGGAGGCAGAGACAGAAAAATCAGAAGTTTCTGGCAGGTCATTTGCAGCAGCAAGAGGCCCTGCCTCTAACACTGAGAGGTTGTTCCATGACCTCCACACGTGCACCATCCCACACACACATGTAGGGTCTCACAAATTTTTTACTTATTTTGGTTGTTGCTTATTCAAGGTAGGGTCATCTTCTCTAGCCCAGACTGACCTGGAATTCACTATATGTAGTCTCAGGGTGGCCCTGAACTCATAAGAGATCCTCCTAAGAACTTTTTTTAAAAGGAAACCCAGAACATTCACTGCATCTGTTTACTTATCACAGCTCCTACATCTTATCTTTCACACAGATTACAGACCTTAAGGACTACTATTACTATTTAGTAAGATTGTCCACCACCATGAGTTGGACTTGGTTCAGATTCTGTATTTTGAGGAGTAACACACGGATGGATGTGCTCTCAGTACTGGATGTCAGCTGTCCCTGTCCTAGTGACAGAACTTTAATCACTTGGTTTTGATGCTGTCAACAGTATTTCCCCACTTACACTGGTATTTTTTTTTCTCTGCAATTAGTAAGTACCTATGAGAGGATAATCTGAACCTATGTAAGTAATCTTATTACTTGTCACACTTTCACCTTGCTGTGTTGAAGGATCTATTAAAGACACTTGCCTGAATCAGTTATTACCATGAATACAAAATGTTGATTTTTCTAAATCAGTCCTTCTACACCTAGTAGTTAGCATTCTCTACATATTACTTACACATCAATCCTTACTATGAGTTACAAGTCATTATTACCATGGATTCTGATGCTAGCACTACCAAAGATCAGGCCAGTTAAGGGTCTAAAAGTCTGCCTGTCCTGTATCCTCCTACTACTCTCTGAGCACTTCCTGACTAGCTCACACTGATGCTTATGGACTTCTTATAAGACAAAGCTAGAAAATAAGTTACTGTATATACATAGTCAAACATATACAGAATTACACAGCTGTCTTATGTATAACTATTTTAATAAAAAGACAGATGGGTGGGAGGTAGTTAGTTGAAAAAGACAGGCAGATGGGTGGAGATGATTTATACTGCTGAACAGCATACATGATCTCTTCCTCTAGGCTTCCCACTTACCATATTTAAAACTCCGCCTTCCAATTATAAGCCTGGCTTCATAAAATACTTCTTGGTAAATCCTAGTATACACACAAAGTAGTTTAAGATTTGCTAACCCTTATCTCTACAGGAAAAGGAAAGCCTACATACTAAAGGTCAGCATTTTGAAGAGTTGATTTTGCCCATAGACTTGAAGCTAATATACAATCCAAGTCAGTGTGATAACTTGTCCTCCCTCCCCTTATAATTATTATCCATTTGAAATACAGGTGACTTCTTTTGTTTTTGTTTAGACCAATTTTGATGTGCTTTTTCTAATTTCATAAATTAGTTTAATGTATGTGAAAGCTCTACATTCCCACCCCTTCCCAGGCACTGTCTGTGCTGCCTGCTCTGAGCTCCTGTCTCACGGCATCTACAGATGCATCAGCTATGCTTCCCTACAGGAAGAAGTATGATATAAATGTTATTTTTGTACTTTTCTGGTACGTATGATCCACACCTGCATCATGTGGTGTGTCATAGTCTGCGTCACACCTCTGTGTGCTTCCAATATTCACAATTACTTTCAGGTGAGAGGAGTTAACTAGGGTAAAGTCCCAGAAGCAGAGCTGCTGAGCCGGACATGCCAACACCTCTTCTCACAGAGACCCACCACTGCACACTACAGGCAGCCATCACAGTGAGTCACACACATTTAAGTGAGTGGAGAAGACCATGTATCACTACCTACCACAGAGCATAACTCACGTCCTTCATCACATAACATATGATCCATTTAAAGTATACAATTCAGGGATTTCAGTGTATTCACAGACTTGTAAACAACCATCAAAACCCCACAATCATTTATACCTCTACTCAAAAATAAATAATAAATAAATAAATGGACTGGAGAGATGGCTCGGTGGTTGAGGTGCTTGCCTGAAGAGCCTAAAGCCAGATACACAAAGTGCCACATGCATCTGGAGTTTGTTTGCAGCAAGCAGCTGGAGGCCCTTTCTTTTTCTTTCTTTCAATCTCTCTCTCCCTATCTCTCTCTCTCCCCCCCTCTCCTTGCAAATAAAATAAACATTTAAAAAAATTCAGGCATGGTGGCACATACATTTAATCCCAGCACTCAAGAGGCAGAGGTAGGAGGATCACTGTGAGTTTCAAGCCACCCTGAGACTACATACATAGCCTGAGCTAGTGCGAGACCCTATCTTGGGGGGAATACATAGATTTTAGAGGTCAGGAAATTAGTGAGATTAGTCCTAGGCAACCACTAGTCTATGTTCTGCCTCTGTAGATTCTCATCAAGTGAATGGAGTCACAGTATGTGTGCTTTGTGCCCAGCTTCTTCCACGTGGTTCCTTCAAGGATCATCCCTACTGGCTCCTTTTTGAAGGCTAGCACTCAAGCAGACGGCGAGAGACTTATGGTCATCTGTTCAACTGCTCATGAACATTTGGGTAGAGATTTTGGCACGTTTTTTTCCCTCTGGTAATTTAAATAATGCTACCATAAACAACACATGATTATTTTATTTGCAAGCGGGGGGGATGGGCACACCAGGGCCTAGTAACACCTTGTGCATTTGGCTGTACATGGGTACTAGGGACTCAAACCCAAGCCATCAGGCTCTGCAAGCAAGTGCCTTTAACCGCTGAGCCATCTCTCCAGCCAACTCATGTTTTGTTTTGGTTTTTTTTGTTTGTTCGTTTTTTGGTTTTTCAAAGTAGGGTCTTGCTCTAGCCCAGGTTGACCTGAAATTCACTACATAGTCTCAGGGTGGCCTCAAACTCAGGGCAATCCCTCTACCCCTGCCTCCCAAGTGCTGGGATTAAAGGCGTGCACCACCATGCCCTGCTCCAGCTCATGTTTTAAGTGGACGTGCTTTCATGCTCTCGGATGTATGCTTAGGAGTGCAACTACCAGGACATATGGTAACTTTACAGTTAATCTCTTGAAAAACAGTGCACTATTTTCCAAAGTGCCTACACCATTTACATTCCCATCAATGGGGTAACTCAAATCACTTGACTTAATGGTATTACTAGACAGTCACATGTCACCCTCTACTCCAGTTCTAACAACCTGCACAAATTATCTGGCATGCAGTCAGAAGATTATGGGGTTTCCTTGCAGTGATCTACTACCTATCAACCACTAGGTGCCTGTGCATACAAGTGTAGATATAACGACACCTAGGGTTACGGTGGAAGCTTTGTGCGACTGTAATTATTGTAAGTACATATTCTTTTTAATAGTTTGCACAGAATAAATGCCTTCCAAAACATGTCTCTCCTCACAGGTATGCGATGCATGTTTTAGAAAAGCCATAGGGCTCAGCAGTTAAGGCACTCGCCTGCAAAGCCTCAATCCAAGTTCGATTCCCCAGGGCCCACATAAAACCAGTGACACAAGCATCTGGAGTCATTTGCAGTGGCTGGAGGCCCCTGGTGTATCCATTCTCTGTCTCTCTCTGCCATAAATAAATAAGAGGCCACAGTGAGGATGATTTAGTTCTGAAATAATTTTGTGCTTTCCAGTCCTGATCTTTGCTCCTGCCCTCTTCTCCATGAATCCATATACCTCTGGAGAGATTGACTCAATACCAAAGGAACCTAAGAAGACAGAGCCACTGGGTATCCAATTTCCTAACATTAAAAGTGGGATTTTTCACACTGTACTCTCTTGCTGCTGTCTGAAGAAATGATTGTTTAAGTACCTCAGAAGCTAGCTTTGATGGAAGAGGCCAAAAAAAAGAAAAAGAGGCAACAGAAAATCCCCAGTATTTTTTTTCCTGGGCCCTTGTATCTGTGAGTAAAGGAAGGCAACAAGTGGAGCAGTAGTGTTTGCCTTGAAGGCATCTGAGGCCACCTGTCAGGAGGCTGCATGCATCTGGGGATGGGTGTACCAAACTACTGGTGTGCACTGCCACAAGGGTGAAGTGCTTTTTGTTCTCACAATATAGTATTTAGCTATGCTTGTAAATTACTACCAAATTGATAAACAAAAACTACTATCTTCGTGTAAGAGCAAGTTTTATGTTTTTATAACAATTATCTATGTTTCTCTCTCTTTGGTCTTTTTTACTCCCCAATTTAAAAGATTCTTTATCCATGAGGATGTTAGCACTCTATGGTAAATGTTTTCTCCCAATGTTTATTTGTTTTTGTTTTGATTTTTCAAGGTAGGGTTGCCATGCCTGGCTTTCTCCCAGTTTTTTTTTTTTTGTTTGTTTGTTTGTTTTTTCAAGGTAGGGTCTTGCTCTAGTCCAGGCTGACCTGGAATTCACTATTGTAGTCTCAGGGTGGTCTTGAACTAACAGCAATCCTCCTACCTCTGCCTCCCGAGTGCTGGGATTAAAGGTGTGCGCCACAACGCCTGGCTGTCCCAGTTTTTTATCTATATTTTGACATCATTCATGGGCTTTTTGCATGCAAAATCATTTTTTTTAGTTGAAAATATTCTTCCTTATACCCAGATGACATACTCGTCCATGTCTGCTCACTTTTTGTTTAGTTTTACACTTCATAGTAAGATTTCTGGTCCACTTAGCTTATTTTTCTGCTTATGAGAAGCAGGGTCTCACTGTAGCCCAGGCTGACCTGGAATTCAATATGTAGTCTCAGGGTGGTCTTGAACTCACGGCAATCCTCCTACCTCTGCCTCCCAGTGCTGGGACTAAAGATGTACACCATCGTGCCTGTTGATTTTTTATCTAAATGGTTAGTCACTTACTAAGTGCTGTGGAATGTCAGATTTACTATACATTCCACTTCTATATGTTCCTGAGTGTACATATCAGTTTTTCATTTATGTGTCAGTAGTATCTGCAAAATGAGATATAGACTAAACAGAGCTTGAGATCCACTTTGTATCTACTACTAGAAATTAGGCAACAACAACACACACATGCGTATCCATGAGCAGGATTCAGTGACTGCTGTTTCTTGATAGGCCTTCACAAGCCTCTCCTCATCTCCTCGCCTGTGGAAGGACACAGGATTTTTATCGCTCTTCCATCCACGATCACTCTAATTTCTCATCACTAGATTCCACGCACACTCAGATGATCTCTAGTAGATCATCTCTACTGGTGACCCAGACAAGAATATCCAAACCCAGACTGGTATGTCCAGCTGATAATCTAAGTAAGGGAGAAAAGTGTATTCTGCAACTTATTACAAGACACAAAACAAATTTTGTTCCCTCTTAGTTTTCCCTATTCTCAATTAACAATAATTCCATTATTTCTATTGTATAAGCCCAGAATCTATCAGTTCTACCTCCAATATATGTAATTTAACCACATTTTCACAGCCTCCTCAGATTTTTTTCCCTATTCTCTAATCAGGGAGCCAGGGAGGTCTTATTAAGATGTCAGTTAGATGTTATTCCATCTAATACCTTTCCATTTCACTCAGAGTAAAAGGCAAATTCACTGGACATGGTGGTCCACCTGTGATCCCAGCTCTCAGGAGGCTGAGGCAAGATCACTACAAAGTTGAGGCCAACCTGGGCTACAAAGTGTTTTCCAGGCGGGCAAAGGCATTATACAGCAAAATTTTGTCTCAAAACAACAACAAAAACCACCAACAAAGCCATGTCACTTCACATGCAGAAAGCTCTTTCTAGTTTCAAGTTAACTGAGAGCAACCTTATTCCTCTCAGAACAGTGCTATGAAAGTAATGTAAATGAACCCAAAGAAAAACAACAGGAGCCAGGCTTTTCAACTATTTCCAATTAAAAACAAAACAAGAAAAAGGATGGATCAAAATCATTCAATTAGAAACTAATAAGTAGCTGAACTAATTGACACTTTTATCTAAGTAAAAGAAAACTTAGCCAGACGTTGTGGCGCACGCCTTTAATCCCAGCACTTGGGAGGCAGAGGAGGGAGGACTGCCAGTGAGTTCAAGGCCACCCTGAGACTACATAGTGAATTCCAGGTCAGCCTGGGCTAGAGGGAGACCCTACCTTGAAAAACCAAAAAAAAAAAAAAAAAAAAAAAAAGTTTAAGCCAAGTGTAGTGACATATAATCCTGGGAGTCAAGGTTAGGGAGGCTCGAGGCCACCCTGAGACTACATAGTGAATTCCAGGTCAGCCTGGGCCTCAGTGAGACCCTACCTCAGAAATTGGCATGAACTTTAATGCCAATTAAATTTTTTTGACAATTTGGGGCTGGGAGATGGCTCAATGGATAAAGTGCTTGCAAGCACCCAGATTCAGGTCTCCACAGCCACATGAATGCCAGTGAGCATGGCGATCTGCCCGTAATCCCAGCACCTTTAGCAGAGACAGAGTCAAGGGATCTCTAGGGCAAGCTGACTACCTAGACTAGCTGTACTGGTGAGCTCTAGGTTCAGTAACTAAAGTGGAGAACAATTGAGCAAGACACCCCAACATCCTCGGGTCTCCATGCACATGTCGTCACCTACTCACAGACAAACAGGCACATGCAGGCAGAAACATTTTTAAAGTTTTCCTGGTATTTATTTGTGGAAAAAATAATAAAGAGAATAAGCTTAGCTATCAAGAGTCAACTGAGCCATTCAAATGTGAGGAAACAGCATGACAAAGGAACAGCAGCCTATGCGGTTCATAAGGATCCATTACTCATTGCTGCCCAGCCTGACCCACTGCCAGTCAACCTCTCACCTAAGTACCTGGACTGTCTTTCAGATCATTCCCTTTGCATGATGAGCCACTTTAGATGAGAAACAAGGTCTATACAAATTACCATCAGCCCAGGAATCAAGCATTATGAGTATATTCAATTCAGAACACTATCTTTGGAGACTACCTATGATTTATTTAAAAACTAAATAATCTATTGCTTGAATGACTGCTTTATAATTAGCACATTTATTTGAGTGAAATCACTGATAAACTAGCTTTACTAAATATGAGCTATGTGCCTGGTCCTTTGTTATAAAGCAGAAGAGTAAATAATGCAATTGTTAACCTTGAAAGGCTTATTCATAAGGAACTGATTCCAATACACAACAAATTTTTTTAATGTGCAAAAAATGCTATGATGCCAGGCATGGTGGCTCACGCCTTTAATCCCAGCACTCGAGAGGCAGAGGTAGGAGGACCACCGTGAGTTTAAGGCCACCCTGAGACTACATAGTGAATTCCAGGTCAGCCTGGACTAGAGCGAGACCCTACCTCGAAAAAAAAAAAAAATGCTATGATGTGCTAAATGATTCAGATTTACATGAATACAAGAATTTGGGAAGGAGAGATCCCTGGAGAATGAGTATAAGATTAATAACAAAGGTGAAACCTCAGTCATATTTGTAGAAGGAGTTAAAAAAAATTCTAGGCAGGAAGTTCATTTGTGCAATGGCCCAGAAACAGGCATAAACAGCAAAACCATAAATGCAGGCTAAAATTCATTGTGGCAAGTGAGAGATTACTGCCATAATACAAGGATCTGGCAACAGCAGGCAGTTCATGGAGTTTAGAGATAGACTTTTATCTATCACTAGGTTTTAACAATATCAAATGAAATTTCTAATGATTTTATCTGCTCTTTTACTATCAAGATGCATACCACCACATTAATTTTACAAAAACTCCAGACAACTTTTAAGTCAGCCAAAACATTACACAACACATGCTTAGAAACTTGTTCTTGAAACAGCATGTATGTGAAGAAAAATCTCATATAAATATTTGTTTTGAAGGAAAACCAGAATTGAGAAGGAAAAGACACTTGTCCTTGAGTTAAAGCTAAAAACCAAATGCTTGTTTTCCTTGACTGCTGGCCTACACTTCTGTGCTTACTGCTGTCTGGATCCTTTCCTATCAACATACCAGCACTTCAAAAGACCCAACCAGTCTGCCAGGATTTCTGCCTTCAAAGAGCCTATGTTGCCATGGCAATATCATATTCTCCTGGGAACCAAGTCAGCAGCACCCTATGACGACATATATGAATACCATAAAAATTCCGATTCTTCTTAGAGACATCAGTCATATCCTGTCATAACCATATAAAAATTTACTTGCTATAATACATGATATCAAATTGAACAAAGGCTACTTAAAATAACCAGCTGTATCCAGAAAAAGTGAGGGATGGTTTGGATAGGAGACTCCTTTCACATCACAAAGCAGATGTTATGAAGTATGAAGGCCAATGATGTATATATAAAACACTGAGATCTACAAATTTGAGCCCTTGAAATCTCAGAATACTCTTCCTGAAAGATTAAATAAAAGAAGAAAGGACTGTTTAAGACTGGTTCCTTAAGAATGTTTCTGACCCTTTCATTTTCACATGGAAGATTTAGCACCCTAATCAGAACCAGCAAACTAAATTCTGCCTAGAACTAAAGCTCTGATAGAAAATGTTATATTTTTTAAAGAACTATATATATCAGAAAGATGTCTCGATGGATTAATTCATAATCTACCATAAACTAAAGTAAGCCAAAGCCACAGCAAGGAGGAAAAGCAAGTAATACAACCCCAGAAGGCACCTATGAGGGAAAGGCCCTGTGGACTGCCTGTTCCTGCCATGTCCTCCCCATACCCACAAGAGACTTCTGCCTGTGTCCTGAGAATATAAGCAAAGTTAAATTTAAAAGTAGCAAAATTTTAATTAAAATTAAAGATGCTATGAATATGCCATATGGAAACTTGTTTCTTTGCTAGCCCATTTAAAAAACGTAATTTAAAAAGAGTCTGGCTAGAAATACCCTGTGGGGGTGGGTAATGCTATGCCCAAAAGCCACAGATTTTTACAAGAAAACTTCAGTGCTAGGAGGTAATACTTTCTAGTAAGTTGTTGGTCAGGGACCCCCTAATGTCCCCATAGTCTATTGCTGAGGATCTTGGTTGTCCATCAGAACTGCATGGTAAGACCCTACCTATTGCTGAAGATTCTACATGCTTGGGCTTACAGAAATCAAATCAGAGCTGAACTGGAAATCTCCTCCCTGTTGACTAGCTGTTAAAGAGCTACCCTACCTCAAAAAGTAAATAAATACATACATGCATATACATAAAAGAATGAGCAATATAGCAGAGCACATGCTTTTAATCCCAGCACTCCGGAGGTAGGAGAAATTCCATTAGTTTGAGGCCAACCTGAGACTACATAAAGTGAATTCTTGGTCAGCCTGGACTACAATGAGACCCTACCTTGAAAAACAAAACAAAAAACAAAATAAAACAAAAGCAAAGAATGAGTAATGTAAGAAATTGAAAACATGGGCTGGAGAGATGGCTCAGCAGTTAAGGCACTTGCCTCCAGTACCTGAGGCCCCGGGTTCAATCCCCCAGTACCCACATAGGTCAGGCCCACAGGGTGGTGGCCCTGGTGTGTGTGTGTGCGCTCTCTCTCTCTCTCTCTCTCTCTCTCTCTCTCTCTCTCTCTAATGAATAAATAAAATATTTAGAAAAAAGAAATGGAAATGGAAAACATACAGATAAATTTAAACTCTCCCTTAAGAGTGACTGAGGAAAAAAAAAAGAAAGAAAATATAAAACACATGTCTGTGATCACATCTCTGGGGAGGCAGAGACAGAAGATCCCTAAGCAAGACGGCAGCTAGACTAGTTTTGCCAATAAGCTCTGTGCTGAAGTAGAAGACTATGTCTCAAAAAAATAATAATAATAATAATGTAGCCAAGCCTGTAATCCAAGCACACAAGAGGCAGAAGTAGGTGGATCATTGTGAGTTTGAGGCCGGTCTGGGACTACAGAGTAGCCTGGGCTAGAGTGAGACCCTACCTTGAAAAAAACCAAAATAATAATAATATAAAGAGTAATCAAGAGCCGGGCGTGGTGGCGCACGCCTTTAATCCCAGCACTCGGGAGGCAGAGGTAGGATTGCCATGAGTTCAAGGCCACACACATGTGCACCCACATACTTGTGAACATGTACATGTACACACACACACACATATATACACCATGTAAACATACCAAAAAACAAACAAAAAAATTCCAGAAGATAGCCTTGTATCAATGAAAGAAACTATTACACCTGCCAAAGAAAGCATCTGCCACAGAAGGCCGCTCTGGTGAATTCTATTATTTAGTAGTAATATGCTCTGTGTCCTCAAAAAGCACGTTGTTGAAATATAATCCCTACTGCAACAGAGCTGGGGAGTTGGAGCCTAAGGAGAAATGTTCAGATCATGAGGGCTCCACTCCCACAAAAAGATTAATGCCCATTATTAAAAAGGTGCAAAGCCCAAATCTGGCCTCTTTCCTCACCTCCAGCTCCCCGATGTCACAGTAAAAAAAAGCTCCAGCCAAGTCAGCACTCTGACAATGAGCTTTCCGACCTCCTGTTTCGATCTATCACCACACGGTAGTTGTCTCCAGACTGCTACAGCAGTAGGAGAGTGTTTGCAGAAAATGCAGGAGCAGCTTAGGAACTGGGTGATGAGTGAAGGCTAGACCAGTTTCAAAGAACATGCTGGAAAACCTTACCCTGTTTACTATAAACAGACCGTGGGGGCAACTATGGCGAAGGGCAGAAAATAAAGAGAGCTGTGAAGAAAGTGTTTTCACAACATCACTTTCTATATTGGAATATCTTTTCTACTGGAATGTGTTACATATATTTTTTTAAACCAAGACAATGATTTTAACACTCCAAACTCATAAAAAGCATTGATCCCAGAATATATTCTACTACAACCTATTCTAAGGATTTTCAATACAAAAGGGTCTAAAAAAATCAGGTACTCTTTAAACATTAATGAGATAGTTGATGAAAACAGTAAGATTATTATTAAATGATAACAAAGATTCCTTTTCTGAACTTTCTTGCTATTCAGTGAACATCTTCACCAAAAAGTGTCATTTATATTTTTTGAAATGTGTTTACAAATAAAGCTTTGTTTCACAAACTTCAAAGATACAAAGCTTCCATTCATATCATAAAAATACCAATTATCTCATCGTAGAGTCACTGACTAAATACAAACCTACTCCTTTCACAGGGAGCAAATGGACACTTCCAGAAAACTAAAATCAACACTGAGGCTGCTGAGGTGGTTCTCAGAAATCTAGTTTTTGCAATGAAATTAATGAAACAAATTAGAATTAAAAACAACTATGCTATGCCAGGCTTGGTGGCATACACCTTTAATCCCAACACTCAGGAGGCAGAGGTAGGAGGATCCTGGGACTAGAGTGCCAGGTCAGCCTGGGCTAGAGTGAGACCCTACCTTAAAAAAAGCCTACTCTTGCAGACTATGTAAGAAAACATATTTGCATAGGAAAACTGTATGAAGTTTGAGACACAAGAGCACTGTGACAGCCACTACCCCGATTAAGTGGCCTTTAACCAGCAGCTTCCAATAGAGATGGTGAGGAGGGTTCTAGAGAGAATTCTTATTATTGCTAGCTTGAGAGAGCCCAAGAACTCTCCTGAAAAAAGCTACTTAAGGGCTGGAGAGATGGATCAGCAGTTAAGGCACTTGCTGCCAGTGCCTAAGGCCCCGGTTCAATTCCCCAGGTCCCACATAAGCCAGACCCACAAGGCCCTGGTGATCTCTCTCTCTCTCTCTCTCTCTCTCTCTCTCTCTCTCTCTCTCTCTTTCTGCTTGAAAATGAAATAAAATATTTTTAAAAAAAGCTACTTAACTTTCAGTTAAAGTTTCTCCCCAGATGTTTTTTTACAAATAACAATTATATAGGTCACATTTTTAGCTTCAAACTGCATCACAATGGTCAACCTAATTCCTAATTTTTTTTTAAAAGGATAAAAGATATAATTGCTAAAGACTCTAGATTTACAATCTCTCTTGGGCTGAGTATTCCTCAGTGGTAGAGCATTTGCCTAACACTTCATCAGATCCTGAGTTCAATATCAGAACTGAACAAAATAACATTATACATTCATACCTATACACACACACGAAGAAAAGATGCTTTCTACAATCAACAAAAGCTGCCTTGGTCCCAAAATCTGAAACCAGAGCATAAAAGGTTTACTTTTCTACCCAAAGTAAACGAGGGAATGGATCCATAGTTCCAAAAACTAAGACTCTTCCTGCTCTTGGAATGCTTCCCCACAGCTACCACAAGGCAAGATCATGCAACCGCTTCTCCTGGGTCCAAGCAACCAAATCAATTGGCAAACTCAGAGATGTTTTAAGAAAAGTGTGACTTCCAAAGCTCTGGCTATCTACCAGCTTCTGACAGCTCTCACTAGCACAGCTCCCTCTGCCCACAACCTGACACAATTACTAGGAATGTGTACCACAGGCCCATGCAGGCAGGGAGGGCAAAGCACACGTGCACATGTGCTCACCACCACCACTAGGAAAGCATCGTTTCCTTTACTCTTCAGAGCCAGCTGTATTCACATAAAACCTCAATGGCTTTACCCCTTGGCCACTTCTGTTTAAGTGGAGAATCCAGAATGGGCTAAGATCTTTGCAGAAGTAGTAAGAGGATGGGTAAAAAAAAAAAATCCTAATAAAACTGTGTAGAAGGGCATGGTGGTGCAAGCCTTTAATCCCAGCACTCTGAAGGCAGAGGTAGGAGGATCACTGTGAGTTAGAGGCCACCCTGAGACTACATAGTGAATTCCAGGTCAGCCTGGGCTAGAACTAGACTATCTTGAAAAACAAAAATGTGTAAAGCTCAAAACTCCACCCAGATAATCTATATATATATATATTTCCTATAAACCTCACTTACCAAGCAGACTGTGTTAGGAAAAAAAATAAAAGTTGAAGAACTGAATCTTCCTTTCCAACTTACGCGTTCTCAAACTAAGTCAGACTATTTATTAACCCTAAAATAGGACATTTTGTAGAAATATGAATGCAAGCCAGGCGTGGTTTAATCCCAACTCTATGGAGGCAGAGGTAGGAGAGGATCGACTGAGTTCAAGGCTACCCTGAGACTACATAGTGAATTCCAGATCAGCCTCGGCTAGAGTGAGACTCTACCGACAGACAGAGACAGACAGACAGACAGACAGACAGACAGACAATGCAAAACACTATCTTTGCTTTGGGGGAGTTTATAATCCAGATAATAACAATCCAGATAATAACAATACCAATCAGTAACAATGAAGAATAAACATAAACTACAGAATAACTCAGTTTCCTGAGTTAAGAATTTGAACTCACTGTGTATTTACCTACCACCTAAGCTCATCACCACCACTCACAACAAATCATCAGGAAAAGACAAGAATCGATTATAACAGAAGATGGTCTTTTTTAATAGCTATAAACATTCTGGTATCTAGCACCTATCAATTTTTGTCATCTTCCCAAAGCACAGCACTGAAGAGTGTGGAACAAGCGAGGCCACATATACAATCAATGATGTCACCGAAGACATTATGGGCTGCAGCTCTTTCCACTTAGTATCTTGAAATTTTTTTTTTAATATTTTATTTTTAGTTATTCATTTTCAAGCAGAGATAGACAGAGAGAGAGCGAGAGCACCAGAGCCACCACTTTGTGAGTTGGCTTATGTGGGTACTGGGGAATTGAACCCAGGGCCTTAGGCACTGGAGGCAAGTGCCTTAACCGCTGAGCCATCTCTCCAGCCCAGTTGAAATGGTTTTTAAATGCCTGCTAATTTAGAGAGGCTTTCCATTACAGTTTTATAAAATATTTTTATTTCTTTGTGAGCAGAGAGAAATAGAAGTCAGAGAAAATGAGCACGCCAGGGCCTCCAGCTACTGCAAACAGACTCCAGATGCACGGGCCACTTGGGTACTGGGGAACCAAACTTGGGTTGCTAGGTTTATAAAAGCAAGCTATCTCTCCAGCCCCTACAGTTTTCTTTTTAATAAAATAAATCTGGAAGTACTTTCTTTTGGAGAATATCAACATTTTACCCCATTTTAGACTCCTTGTTACAACAACAAATGTTAAAGATTTCTACAGATATTAAGTTCCTCCTCCAGACAAGCCATGCTTAGTGTAGATTAGTATCAGCACAGGTGTGACTACAAGTTAGAGCCTGCTACTTGCTAGGGGCAGTCAGAAACCACAGCACATGTGTGCACTGCTGACTTCAGTTTCCTCTGCAGCAAACAGTTACCAACTCCCTACAAGAACTGTAAAGTCAACACCATATGAGTAAATATTTATAGAGCACTTTTATCATTATTGACTTTTAAACAATAACGACTCCTCCCCTCTTTCCAATCATTCAATGGGCAAAGTCCTATTGCTATTAAAACTTGTTGAGCAAGTCTCTAGTCTAATTCACTGTGCATGGAGTCTGCTCACTGCAGTTCTGCTCCTGAGCCTGACAAGAGGGTTGTACAAATAGAGGCTGTGTGATCTGATGGTGTCCCTGTAGGAGACAGTGATGAGCCTTTAGTGGACAGATTTAATTATCCAACCCTGTCTCTTGGAACAATGACACTGCAACATCAGAGAGAACAGGTTTCAAAGCAAACAGAAGTCAGAATGGGCTCCTGGCTATCTTTCAAGAGAGACTACAGAAGATCTGTTTACTACACACCTCACTACTTTCACTACTGTGTTAACAATAGCAAGACTGAGCTAATGACAAGTTCCTGAGGAAAATTTACACTAATTAGAAACACAACTTTTGTTCATTGCTTATATGTGTGTTACGTGGTGTGGGGGGTATAGACACGCAGCCCCCATGCACATGCCTTCAGTGGCCAGAGGGAAAACCTGGATGTCCCATTCCAATGCTTTTCCACCACTTCCTTTTCAAACTGTTCTTGTTTTTTTGAGCTGCTTGGAGCCTCTTACTGATCCCAAAGCTTGCCATTTTTGGAGCTCTGGCAATTCCTGGATTTCTGCTCCCCTGTGGGACTGGGGTTATAGGTATCTATGACCATATCCAGCTATTTTACCTCAGATCTGAATTTGGGGAGTCTCAGCCCACACACACACACACACACACACACACACACACACACACACACACA
>PVHP010010731.1:0-46846 GCA_004024765.1 Zapus hudsonius | reverse complement strand
ATATGATAGAATTTTGAACTTCAGACCTTGCAGTGCTGTGAGCAGAGTTGTGTGGACCATTCTTTGAAAGTTGAAAGACCTAAATGCAGAAACAACTGTGGACTATAGAGGCTAGGTTTATGAGGGGAGAGATTTCTTTATCCAGACCAGGTTAAAAGCAGTTTGTTAAGAAGGTGGCTGTGTTGTGCTCATGTCCTGAGAACTTGAGCAGGGTTGAGTTTTGAAGTAGTGGACTTGTGTGAGCAGAATGATATGGCACAGTAAGAAATGAAAGTTACAGACAGCCTGGTTCAGCTGCAATTGTTTGAGAGATTACCACTTTTGAGATTAGGCCATCTGTTCTTGATTGGAACAGTAAGAAGAATGGTGACTCCCATGAGTAGAGGTGGCCTGAAAGAAGAAAGTTGGGAGTTTTCCTGCCCTTCAGTTTTATTCCCCACTGGATTAAAAACTGTGGTAGACTACCTGATACTATGGGAGTATAGCAAATTTTGGAATGAAAGAGTCATTGGATTTGCAACATGTTTATTTGGAGATAGTCCCTAGGCACTGTGGAACAGGTTTATAGTCTGAATAGAGGCCACTGGGGGCCATGGCATGGATGAACCATGGGTTGGGAGATCCCAGGGTTGTGGAGATGCCAAGACTATAACAGCCACCAAGAAAAGCTGCTGGCTTTGGGTGGAAGGTGGAACCTCAGAGACTTTGTCACTGGTTACAGATATCAGTCTTGGAGCTACAAAATTTGATAGTTCTTGTACTGGTTTCAGTCTTTCCTTGTAGTGCCTTCTTTTGTAATGGGAATGATAACTCTGTGCTTACATGTAGGTAATTTGTGTTTTAATTTTACAAGCTTACAGTTAAGAGACTTGTCTTGAGTCTCAGATGAGACCTTAAATATTTGAGCAGTGTTGGGATAGATAAAAACTGTAGGAGCTTATAAAGTTGAACTGTTTGTATTTTTACATTTTGAGATGGTCTATGGGGCCAGGGGCAGAATGTGGTGGTTTGAATTAGCTGTCCCCCATTAACTCAATGTTGGGTCCCTGGCTGGTGACAGTTTGGAAGGTGGAGCTTTGTTGGAGGTGGTATGTTACTAGGGGTTAGCTTTGAGGTATTATTATCTAGCCCCCACTTGCCAGAGCTGAGCTCACTCTCTTATTGATGCATCCACTGATAGATGCAGTTTGTTAACTGTTTTGCAGTAGGAATGATTACCTGTGTTTAGGTATTGTGAATAGTACTGCTATAAACATTTATATAGCTTTGTACATGTGAATATGGTTTCAGTTTTCTCTGTATACCTTGGATTGGTATTTCTGTGTTGTCCCTGCTTGCCTAGAACTCTTGGTCTTGAATGAAGTTCCTGCCTAGCTTCTTAAGTAGTCAGGACTGCAGGCACATGCCATACATCTGGCTTTTTCACCATTCATTTTTATCCTTGATCAGGCCTGTGGGTTGAGGAAGAAGAAGTTAAAAACCCTTAATTCAACAAGAAAAAGAGAACCTGGTCTGGGAAGATGGCTCAGTGGTTAAAGGCACTTGCTTATAAATCCTGTAGACCCTGGGTCAAATCCCCAGTTGCACAAAATGGTGCATGCATCTAGGGAAGGCCCTGGCATGCCCATTCTCAATATCCCACCTTTTTTCTTACAAATAAGTAATTTTTCTTTTGTTGTTTTTTGTTTTTCAAGGTAGTGTCTTGCTGTAGCCCAGGCTGACTTGGAATTCAGTATGTAATCTCAGGCTGGTCTTGAACTCATGTGGTCCTCTTACCTCTGCCTCCCAAGGGCTGGGATCAAAGGTGTACACCACCACGCCCAGCTTTAAATAAATAATTTTTAAAATATTTTTATTTATTAGTTTGCAAGCAGAGAGAGATGGGAAAAAATGGGCATGCCAGGACCTCTCACCACTGCAAACGAACTCCAGATGTATGCATCAATTTGTGCATCTGGCTTTATGTGGGTACTAGAGAATCAAACTCAGGCCATTAGGCTTTGCAGATAAGTACCTTAACTGCTGAGCCATCTCTCCAGCCCTACATAATTTTTAAATGAAAAAAAAGAGAACTTGGGCTGGAGAGATGGCTCAGTGGTCAAAGGTGCTTACAAACCAGGCTCAGTTTCCCAGTACCAAGTAAAGCCATACACACAAAGCTGCTCATGCATCTGGAATTTGTTTGTAGTGGCAAGAAGCTCTGGTATATGTGTGTTTTCTCTCTCTCTCTCTCTCTCTCTCTCTCTCTCTCTCTCTGTGTGTGTGTGTGTGTGTGTGTGTGTGTGTGTGAGAGAGAGAGAGAGAGAGAGAGAGAGAGAGAGAGAGAGAAAACCTCATTTTTAAAAATTGCCAAATAGCAAGTTTGAGGCCAACCTGGAATAGAGGAGACCAGTCACAAACAAAACACAGCAAAAGCTGTCTTTCTTTAAATTTAAAAAAAAAAATTATTTATTTATTTGAGAGGAAGAGGAAGATACAAAGATAATGGGCACGCCAGGGCCTCTAGCTGCTACAAATGAACTCCAAATATATGCACCATCTTGTGCATCTGGCTTTACGTGGGTACTGGGTTATCGAACTCTGATCCTTCTGCTTTCTAGGCAAATACCTTAACCTCTAAGCCATCTCTCCATCCCCTCTTTTTTTTTTTTTTTTTTTTTTTTTGAGACTAGGTCTCTCTTGTCTAGGCTGGCTTTAAACGTACAGCAAGCCCCCTGATTTAGCCACTATGTCCAGCTTTGGAACAGACATTTCTTCAAAGTGAATACCTAGCCACTCAATCATGCATTCTTTGTTGTTTTGTTTCCTTCCTTCCTTCCTTCCTTCCTTCCTTCCTTCCTTCCTTCCTTTTGCAAGAGAGACTAAGGGAGACAGAGAGAGAATGGGCACCCCAGGCCCTGTAGCCACTGCAAACAAACTCCAAATGGGGCACTACTATGAACATCTGGCTTTACATGGGTACTGATGAATTGAACCTGGGTCATTAGGCTCTACATCAAGTACCTTAACTGTTGAGCCATCTCCAGCCCTCAGTTATGCATTCTTTCTTTCTTTTCATTGTTTGGGTGTTTTCAAGGTAAGTTCTCACTCAGGCCAGGCTGACCTGTAATTCACTATGTAGTCTCAGGGTGCCTTGAACTCATGGCAATCCTCCTACCTCTGCTGGGACTAAAGGTATGCACCACCATACCCTGCTCACTAGCTTTTTTATTTTTAACTTTTCAGTGGCAATTTTCATACATGTACATAATGTATTTTGATCACAATCTCCTCCCATTGCTTTCTGTGTCTTTCCTCATTCCCCTTTCCACTGAACTTCTTTCCAACTAGTGCCTCTTCTATTTGGATGTCTTTTTTCCCCTCCACTGTCATCCATAACAATATGTCGATGAGCCCAATATTCTGCAGGTCATATGCAGGCAATGAAAGCTGCTGTGAAGTCATGAAGACACAGCTGCTTTGGTCCAGAAGACAGCATTCCAAAATACTCCTTGTCCTTTGGTTCTTACATTCTCTTTAAAAATATTTGTTTGTTTGTTTATTTGTGAGGGGGAAAGAGGCAGCTAAAGAGAATGAGAATAGGCACACCAGGGCTTTTAGCCACTATGAGTGAACTCCAGACACATGTGCTACCTTGAGCATCTGGCTTTATGTGGGTTCTGGGAATTGAACCTAGGCCCTTAGGGTTTGCAGGCATGCACCTTAACCGCTGAGCCAGCTTTCCAGCCTGGCTCTTACATTCTTGCTGTCATCTCTTCTGCAGTGTCCCTGAGCCTTAGATGGTGTGATAGAGATGGCTCAGTGTAAATACTCAGCTGTCACTTCTCAGTACTTTGGTGAATTTTGTTTCCTCACCAGTGGTCACCACCATGTGGAAAGAGAAGCTTCTCTAACCAAAATGAGGGAGGAGCACCAGCATGTGAACATAAGCATGACTATTTAAAGGACAGTTTGGTTGGCATAGTAGATATAGTAGCTCCCCTTCTGGGATTTATGATCTTTCTACCAAGAACCTTAACAATAGGCTTTATTCTTTTGGGTGACTCAGGCCTTATTTATTAATTTAAGCTTATTCTCTCTCCCTCTCTCTTTCTTGGTTTTTCAAAGTAGGATCTCACTCTAGCAGACTCACCTGGAATTCATTATGTAGTCTCAGGGTGGCATCAAACTCACAGCATCCTCCTAACTCTGCCTCCAGAGTGCTGGGATTACAGGTATGAGCCACCACACTCGACTCAAAATACTTTTTAAAAT
Source organism: Zapus hudsonius (assembly GCA_004024765.1). NCBI lineage: Eukaryota > Metazoa > Chordata > Mammalia > Rodentia > Dipodidae > Zapus > Zapus hudsonius. Next base: position 42,592 of record PVHP010010731.1, on the reverse strand, counting down.
CTTCCTGAGAAGAGAAGAGGCACGTTTCACAAATCAGTGCACTAGGCCCTGGCAGAATGGAGAGAAGTCGATAAACCTGCAGTCACAGAGATTCTGCTGCTACTCTCAGCTCCCGAGAGATCCTGTAAATAGGAAAGGAGCAAGAATCTTTTCTTAAAAAATATTTATTTGAGAAAGAGAGAGAGAGAGAATGGGTGCACCAGAGCCTCTAGCCACTGCAAACAACTTCAGATGCATGTGCTATCTTGTACATCTGGCTTTATGTGGGTGCTGGGGAATTGAACCAAGGTTGTTAGGCTTTGCAGGCAAGTTCCGTAACTACTGAACCATCTCTCCAGCCCCACAGAATTGTTTTTTTTTTTTTTTCTGTATCAAGGGAAGATGTGCATACAACCAAGCAGAACCGATTTACTTTGCCCACCTACCAACACCAGAATACACACACTGTTGAAGTGCACATAGGACATACACCAAGATATGTCATTGTGGTTACAGCCAAATATCAACAGCTTTCTGAGGGGAAATCACCAGTGTGCACCTACCACAATGAAAATAGATCGGAAATCCATAGCATAAGTACAAGAAGAAAAGTGAGAGCCGTAGGAATAAAACTTTTCTTTAAACATATTTTAAAGACTGTTCACACATGTGAATAGACAACCTTGGGGAGCTTGTCCTCTTCCACTTTGCTTGAAACAGGGTCTTCCTTGTTTTTGCTTCTGTGTGTGTACCAGTCTGGCTGTCCTCTGAGCTTCCAGATTCTCTTGACTCCACCTTCCATTGCACCAGGACTGTTGGCAACACAGCTATGTGAGGCACTTTGCATCAGGCTTTATGTGTGCTGGGGAATTGAATTTGGGCCAGCTGGCAAGCAGTGTCTTTAGCATCTGGAGACATCTCCCCAGCCCCAGAAATAACACTTCTAAATCCATAAATCAAAAAGAATTCCCTAGGAAATCATGTCTGTCTATCTGTCTGTCTGTCTGATCTATTTTGTTTTGTTTATTCAAGGTAAGATTTCACTCTAGCCCAAACTGACCTGGCACTTAATCTGTAGCTCCAGGCTGGTCTCAAACTCACAATGATCCTCCTACCTCAGCCTCCCAAGTACTGGGATTAAAGGCATGTGCTACCATATTGGCTTTAAAATACTTCAATTATGAGAGAGAGAGAGAGAGAGAGAGAGAGAGAGAGAGAGAGAGAGAGAGAGAGAGAGAGAGAGAGAATGGGCACAACAGAGCCACTTGTCACTGCAAATGATCTCCATCCACATGCACCACTTCATGCATCTGACTTTATGTGGGTACTAGGGAATTGAACCTGGGCCTTCATGCTTTGCAAGCAAGAGACTAACTGCTGAGCCATCTCCCTAGCTCCAGAAAAAATTCTTAAAAAATTTTAAGCTTAACAAATGAAAACACAGAAATACAACACTACTCAAACACAGCAACTTTGAAATGGCAATTCTTCAAAACCCAGCATGTTAGCTTCCTACTCATTGGAACATAGTGATCCCTGTTCATTGTTTTACAACTCTGGAAAGCAAAGTAGTGCCTTGGTCTTGCTGGAATAAAAAGGCTGGCGTTCCTATCTGGAGGTTCTGAGGGAGAATGGTCCCTTGTTTTTCAGAGTTGCCTCCATTTCAATGGCTTGTGACCCCTTCTGCCTTTAAAGTTAGGAAGTTCTTGTATCTTACCATTCTGGCTTTCGCAGTTTTGTTTTGACAAAGGGTTTTACTGAGTACCCCAGGCTGGTATGGAATTCATACCCCTGCCTTAGCCTCCTCCACACCTGGCTTATCAACCAAATTTCTTTCTCAGCCTCCCTTCTACATCCAAGGTTTTCTTTTTCTCCTCCTCTTCCTCTACCCTCTACCCTTTTCCTCCTCCCTCCCCCACCCACCCAATCATCTTATCTATAGTCAAGGACTGTTGTGATTACAATGAGCCCAACTAGATAACTGCCCTGTTTTAAGGGCACCTTATTTTTTTCATTTATTCATTTGCAAGAAGAGAGATAGAGAGGGGAATATGGGAGCACCAGGGCCTTTAGCCACCTCAAAGGAACTTCATATGCATGCGCCACTTTGTGCATCTGGCTTACTTGGGTACTGGGGAATTGAACCCTGGCACTGGAGGCAAGCACCTTAACTATTAAACCACCTCTCCAGCCCAAGGGCACCTTATTTTGGACCTTAGTTTTACCTACTACATGGTTCCCCTTTGTTACATATCCTATGTTCACAGATTCTGGGGATAGGATATGAATGCCTTTGGGGTGGGGGACATTCTGTACCGCAACCACAAAGTGTTCCAACTCACTATAAGATGAGGTAGATGCTCATTCCTTGTAGCCTCTCCCCAGAATCACTGTTGTGCTTTCTGTCTGAATTCTCCTATTCTAGTTCCCTCACATAGGTGGAACCATACATATTTAATATGGTTTAATCTCAGTGATTAATGTCTGTTACCATTTATTATTGTTATTATTATTATTATTCCCAGGCTGGGCTTAGACTGGCTTTATAGCTGAGAATGACCTTGGATTCCTGATCCTCCTGCCTCCACCTCCCAAGTACTATGGTTACAGGTATGTGACAATTTGCCCAGGTTATGCAGTGCTGGTGATCAAACCCAGGACTTTATGTGTGATAGGCAAGTATTCTACCAACTGAGCTACCACATCCCAATCTCTCTAATTGGTTGGCTGTTTTTTTTTTCAAAGATGCAAAAAGTTAGTATATAAAAGGATATTTTCAGTGCAACTGACTAGACATTTATATGCAAAAATGGGAATCTCAACCTAAAAATCTCATGCCTTATACATAAATGAACACCATGGGTCATACATCTAAGGACAGTACCTAAAACTAAACTTCTAGAAGACAGATGGTTGTGTCCTGGGGTGTGGCTCTGCTTTTCTAACATCTGACACCTAGGCAAACTGAATGAATAATGTTTCATCAACATTAAATCTTGTTCTACAAAAAGTATTAGGCCAAACATGGTGCTGCTTGTTGTAATCCCAGCATTTGGGAGGCTAAGGCAGGAAGATTTTGAGTTCAAGGCCAGCCTGGGCTACATAGACTTTGTCTCACTTAAATACACATGAAATAACAAAAACTTGCTAAGGTAATAAAAATACAGGATAGAGACAGGATAGAGAAGACTGTATTTGAAACTCCTTTATCAAAAAAAGAACTGGTGCTGGACATGGTGGGCACGCCTTTAATCCCAGCACTCAGGAGGCAGAGGTAGGAGGATTGCCGTGAGTTCGAGGCCAGCCTGAGACTACAGAGTGAATTCCAGGTCAGCCTGGGCTAGAGTGAGAACCCTATGTGGGGGGGAGGGCGGGGCAGTGATAATTAACATAGGAACAAAGAGCAAATGATTGAAGTAGACATGTGTTAATTTCACCAAAGAAGACATTAGAATGATAGGCACCAAAAAGAGTTCAGTGTCAAATTTTTTTTTTAATTTGGGAAAGGTGACTGTACTAACCACAAGCAAGGATGTGGCAACTGCATCTCCTATACATGGCTAGTAAGAATGTAGACTGTAGCCGGGCCAAAGCAGAATCTTCATCATACATGTACCATGAGGTAGAGCACACATGTTGATGGGCTGAGCAGAGTTGAATTTTATAGACAGGCTGAAGAAAACAGAAAGGTAATGGCAGGTTGCTTTTACACCTTCTTTTGTTTGTTTTTGGTTTTCTGAGGTAGGTCTCACTCTAGCCCAGGCTGACCTGGAATTCACTAAGGACTCTTAAGGTAGCCTTGAACTCACAGTGATCTTCTACCTCTGTCTGAGACTAAAGGCCTGCACCTCCAACGCCCGGCTTTAGGCCATTTTTATATAAGGATTTATGTAGTGAGTTCATTACCAAGCCAATTCAAACTAACTTGTTTGGGAAATTTGGATGTTCTTTCTCATTCTTCCTTGTTTCTTGGAAAGTCAGATAAATAGCTTAGCATCGTGTTTCCGGTGATGATGCTGTTTGAGTGACACAGAACTTTAGTATGGGTAACTACATTTTGGTTTCTAGTCCGGCTTCCTGGGCTAGTGCTGGAGCAGTGGCCCAGAGTTTTTAGCACTAGTCATTTTTAACTGAAACCTAGTCAAAAGGAAACATGAGATAAATCCAAAATGAGATGTTTGTTTGTTTGAGGAGGATTCTGATGGAACCATGATCCTCCTGCCTTGGTCTCCAAGAGTGCTGGGATTAGAGATATGTGTGTGTCACCACACCCAGTTCACCACATTGACCAAATAAAACAGTGTCATAAAGGATAAATGGCTGAGGATCCCCTAGATTGAAAGAGATTAAAGACACTTGAGAGCTGAATGCAATGTAGGACTCTAGTCTGAGTCCTCTACCAAAGGGAGAGGAGTGCTTTGAAGAAAGTATTGGATTAAATGACATAGTAGATTGGATTTTTCAGGAAGTATTATCAATTTTGAATTTCCAAAACATGCCACACTATGGTTAGAGGGTTGAGTTGGCTCAGCAGTTAAGAATATTGGCTGTGTAATCATGAGGACATGGGTTTGATTCCCAGCACCCATGTAAGAAAAATGGTTGTAGGGGCTGGAGAGATTGCTCAGTGGTTAAGGCTCTTGCCTCCAGAGCCTAAGGACCTGGGTTCAATTCTCCAATATCCACATGAGCCAGATGCATAAAGTGGCGCATGCATCTGGAGTTTGTTTGCAGTGGCTAGAGAGGCCCTGGCATGCCCCTCCTCTCTCTCTCTCTCTCTCTCTCTCTCTCTCTCTCTCTCTCTCTCTCTCTCTCTCTCTCTCTCTCTCTCTCTCTCCCCGCTTACAAGTAAATAAATAAAATATATAAAAAAAAAAACCAAAGAACAGTTGTAGCCATGCATGCCTATAATCCCAGTGCTGAAGGAGACAGAGACAGGAGAATCACTGGGGTTTAGTGGTCAGCCAGTCTAACCAAATAAATAAATAAATAAATGTAGCTCCAAGTTCAGTAAGAGATTCCATCCCCAGGAAATCATTGTGAAAGAGCAGTAGAGGAAAGCCAGGCGTGGTGGTGCAAGGAGGCAGAGGTAGGAGGATCGCTGTGAGTTCAAGGCCACCCTGAGACTACATAGTGAATTCCAGGTCAGCCTGGACTAGAGCGAGACCTTACCTCGAAAAAAAAAAAAAAAAAAGCAGTAGAGGACACCCGATATCCTCCTCTGGTCTCCATACATGTGCACATGAGGCACACACATCTGCATTCACATGTATACACCACACACCCATAGACATGCAAAAAATACACGTGTGCAACTTTAACTGATAACAGTAATAAACAGATTATAAGGCAAATGAGTGAAGGATACTGTCCATGTTTATAAATTTGAATTATTACCAAATAAAAAGCTAGGGGGAGAAAATACCCTCTGTTCTTTGTTTCAAGGTGGTTATAAAGATTCATAGTATTTGGAAGATGGTGGCTTATGCTGCTCTGTTTAGGTCAGCTGCACATCATTCCATGGTCTTGGTTCTAGACCATTCAGCACCAGAGAGCCATGATGTCATGGTTCCTGAGTGCCTATGAGCCAGGTGAAAATTTACTTGTTTTCATTGGGTAAGCTAATGTGACTTGAACATGATCTGTTATTATATGTTGTGTCTTTAGCTTTGAAAACTATTTCTCTTTCAGCCCAAAATGGAGTTAATCCTGACTGGGAGAAGAAAGTTATTGAATATTTTAAAGAAAAACTGAAGGAAAATAATGCTCCTAAATGGGTAAGATTATTGCATTTTAGGGGAGAGGTTTGGACAGGTTACAATTTCCCTCTGGAGTGGTAAACCTTATGTAATTTAAAAGTACACAAATGAATGCATACTTCTGTTCTAAGTACATTCCTATGAAAAGATTTGGGGCCAGGTGTGGTGGCACACACCTTTAATCCCAGTGCTCAGAAGGCAGAGGTAGGAAGATTGCTGTGAGTTTGTGGCCAGCCTGAGACCATAAAGTGAATTCCACATCAGCCTAGGCTAGAATGAGACCCTATCTTTAAAAAAGATTTTGGTCTCTTGCAGTGTAACTTCAAGCAATTAAAACCCTCCTGTGTTCTGCCTCTAGATGGCAGTATCTGACTGACTGCTTCTTCTAGGACAGAATTGCAGTGTTCCTTCATTTTATTGCCTGGTTTTGAAAGAATTGGTGTGTACGGGTATTAGGAGAGGGATTGGTAAATGTAAATGCCTTTCTACAGATTGAAAAATATTCAGAAGCTAGGGATGGGGGCTCTGACCTACAGTCCCAGCATTTGGGACTGAAGTAGGAGGATCACCACACGTTCCAGGCCAGCCTGTGCTACATAGTGAATTCCAGGACATTCTAGGCAACAGTGAGAAGCTGCCTCAAAAAAAAGGACAGGGAGCCTAAGCAGGAGGGAGCGAGCATGTGGTCAGAAGGAAAAGTGCACATGCCTGCAAGAGCGCCAAGGGAAGGTCTTTTGTGTTGAGCATTGAGAACATTGGGCTTCCTCCTAGGGCAAGATTGAGAGAGGGGGGGGGGACTGAATATGCTATAAGCAGGATGTTTTGTTAATTTGTTTGTTTTCTTTAAAGGTCCCGTCATTGAATGAAGTTCCTCTTCATTATTTGAAACCTAACAGTTTTGTAAAATTCCGTTGCATGATTCAGGATATGTTTGACCCTGAGTTTTACATGGGTGTTTATGAAACGGTTAACCAAAACACAAAAGCACGTGTATGTATTGCTTCTTTTCATGAAACTTTCTATTTATAATTTGTAGTATTAACTATACTGGTATAATACTATTGTCTTTTGTTTTGGATCATTTAGGTTCTTCATTTTGGAAAATACAGAGATATAGCAGAATGTGGGGTATGTATCTTTAAGATATATAAAACTTTTAGTGTGATTTTTTTTGTTTTCCACACATGGAATTTATCACAACCTTTGGTCGGTCATCACGTTATTAGTTTTATGTACAAAAAGAGTCTTTAAAAGTCAAATAAAATACTTTATTTGGCTTTAAGGATATTTCTGATGTGGATTTCATCATTTTTAAAAAATATTTATGTATGTATGTATTTGAGAGAGACAAAATGGGCATACCAAAGTCTCTAGCCACTGCATACGAACTCTAGATGCTTGCGTCACTTTGTGCATCTGGCTTTACATGGGCACTGGGGAATTGAACTCAGGTCCTTCTGGTCTACAGGCAAGCACCTTAACTGCTGAGCTGTCTTTCCAGCCCAGATTTCATCATTTTTAGTGTTGGTGCATATGTGGGGGGTCACAGCCTTGGGGTGTTGGTCCTCTCCTTCCACTTTGTTTGAGATAGTATCTCTTACTGTTTTGGGTTTTTAAAAAAAATATTTATTTATTTGCAAGGAGAGAGAGGGGGGCAGAGGAGGGAGGAAATAGGTACACCCTCTAGTCACTGCCAACAAACTCCAGATGCATGCGCCACTTTGTGCATCTGGCTTTACATGGGTCATGGGAAACTGAACCCTGGTCTTTAGGCATTGCAGGTAAGCACTTTAACTGCTGAGCCATTTCTCCAGTCCTGTTTTGTTTTGTTTTGTTTTGTTTTCAAGGGAGGGTCTCACTCTTGCCCAGGCTGACCTGAAACTCATTCTGTAGCCCCTGTCTGGCCTCAGCTCATTGTAGCACTATGCCTGGGTTAGTGTCTTATATTGTTTGCTGCTAGAAACAAACTAGCTGCCCCCCATCCGTGGGATTCTCCTGCTTCTGCAGTTTTACGAGTGTGCTGAGCATCTGAACTCTGTTTTGCAGGCTTGTGGCATGGACACTTTTGACTACCAGTCCTTGGTGTAGTTTTCTTATTTGCCTTTTAAAGATCTCTCAAGCCGGGCGTGGTGGCGCACGCCTTTAATCCCAGCACTCGGGAGGCAGAGGTAGGAGGATTGCTGTGAGTTCAAGGCCACCCTGAGACGACATAGTGAATTCCAGGTCAGCCTGGGCTAGATAGCAAGACCCTACTTCGAAAAACCAAAAAAAAAAAGATCTCTCAAGTGCTGGGATTATAGGTGTGATCCACCATGCCCAGCATACATAGGGGTTTTTTAATAAACTTTTTTTTTTATTGTGTGTATATCTCTTTGTGTGTGTGTGTGGGGGGGGTTATGTGCTGGTGTCAAACCCATACTAAGCAAATACTCCCTCACTGAGCTATTTATTTTGAGGCCAGAACACACAATCTCTGATGTTATTACTCAGGAACACCATCCACCTTTTTTTGAAACAGGACCTCTATTTGGCCTAGGGTTTACCAATCAGGCTAGTCTGGCTGGCCAGCAAGCTCCAGGGATCCATCTGTCTCTCCCTGCCCAGTGCTGTTATTACAGTCATGCACCACCACACCTGTCTTTTTTCCATGGGTACTAGGGGCCAAACTAGGGTCCTCATGCTTGTATGGCAAGGACTCCGTCAACTGAGCTTATCTCCCCAGCCCTTAACAAACTTTTCATTGCTTTAAAAAAAATAAATAAATAAAAGGTAACAGGGGCCTGGGGGATGCCTCAGTGGTTAAAGGTGCCTGCTTGCAAAGCCTGCTGGCTTGGGTTTATTTCCCTAGTCTCAGATAAAGCCAGATGCACATTGTTGTACATATGTCTGGAGTTCATTTGCAGTGACAAAAGGCCTTGTTTCATTCATTCTTCCCCACCCTCTCTTAAAAAAAAAAAAGGATACTCTTGCATAGAATGTTGGGTATAATTGTGTAGCACAAAGGCTTGAACCCAGGGCTGCATGTTAGAATAGTCTCTGCCACTGAATTACATCATGCATGCCGGGTTAGTATTCTACCACGGAATTCTAGATCCCAGCCCGAAACATGCTCAAGAGACAGTTGTAGAGGAATTGCAACTATATGTCTTCTATTTCTTTACATTCTTTTTCTGATAGTAGGGGAACAAGATGTGGAAGTCAATTGAATTTCATTCTGACACCTGTTCAACATGTGCTGTAGTGGCTGGGGCTAGTTAAAGTTCATTTCTAGTTTAGTAGCAAAATAGACCATTAATGTGCCAAAATAAATTATTTTGCTTAAAAATGTCTCCTGTCATTTGTTCTTTTAATTGTCAGCTGATGGGAAGAAAAGAAGGGCTACAAGTGGAGACTGACAAGACAGGTGCTTAGACAAGCCTCATTAGGAAGGTGAGGCCTGTAGGGTTACCTGTGCTCTGGGTCTCTGCTGTGTAGATCGAGAGTCATCAGCTTATCTGGAGCTTTTTACATTCTGAGAGTCTCAGCTCCTACTTGCCCACATCTCAAGAGATCAATAAACCCTAATACCGGTCTGTTGATTCACAGTAGTTGTTAATGTTCTGGTTTAATGGCTGATGAACAAAACAACAACCCTGACCTGGAAGGAAAAGTGTAGCTTTTCACAAGAGTCATGAACTCATTCGGAAGATAGCTTGTTCATCTCTCCCCTGGTGAAAGTTAAGCCTTGCAGAGTCATTTTTCTTTTAGTGTTTTATAGGACAGATTCGGGTTAATGCAAGTCAGGTGTTTACTATATACCTTTGTTTAGAGTCCCAACTCATGAAGTGAAAATATTAATAACCCAGGGGGTGGTTGTTTGTTTTGTTTTGAACACACACTAGCATAATGTAACTTAGTGATCTTGGCATTTGTGAGAGATGCCTAAGAGAGGCTATTCTGTCACCTGCTGCAGAGGTTCAAAGGATTGTGTGTCTGCAGCCAAAGAGGCTTACTTGAAAGCCTCATGCCAGAGGAAGAGGACCTTGGACCTGGGGGGGGGGGGAAAAAAACACGAACAAAAAATAGTTTGAATGTGAGCAAGATATATGGTACTCAACTGTAAATTTTTCATAAGGCAACTCATTTTGTATATAATTTTTAAATTTTATTTATTTGCAAGCAGAGAGAGAGAGAGTGGGTGTGCCAGGGCTTCTAGCCACTACAAATGAATTACAGATACATGGGCCACTTTGTGCATCTGGTTTTGCATGGGTATGGGGAATCGAACTCAGGCTGGTAGGTTTTGCAGGCAAGTGCCTTAACCGCTGAGCCATCTCTTCAGCCCCCATATATATATATATATATATTTTTAACTTTGGCCAGGTGTGATGGTGCATACCTTTAATCCTAGCACTCGGGAGATTGAGGTAGGAGCATCTCTGTGAGTTTGAGGCCAGGCTGGGCTAGAATGAGTGAGACTCTTGCTTCAAAAACAAAACAAAGCTGGGTATAGTGGCACATGCTTTTAATCCCAGTACTAGGGAGGCAAAGGTGAGAGGATTGCCATGAGTTCAAGGCTGCCCTGAGACTACATAGGGAATTCCAGGTCAGCCTGGGCTAGTGTGAGACCCTACCTTGAAAAAAATCTAACCAAAAAAGTTTGTATTGCTATCACGGGCTCAAACTCGGTGTCATGTCCCTTCTGCCTCTAAGTACATTTGAAATAGAGAATTTGTGTTTCTGAGGGAGCAAGATCTGAACTTTTTTTTTTTAATTGAATGACTGAAAATGCTCTTTTAAGTAAACCTTTTTTTTTCTTTTTCTTCCCCACCCCTCTTTCTTCTTCTTTTTTTTTTTTTAAATATTTTATTTATTTGAGAGAAAGAGAGAGAGAATGGGCGCGCTAGGGCCTCCAGCCACTGCAAATGAACTCCAGACACATTCGCCCTCTTGTACATCTGGCTTTACATGGGCACTGGGGAATCGAACTCAGGTCCTTCTGCATCACAGGCAAATGCTTAACTGCTAAGCCATCTCTTCAGCCCTAAGATCTGAACTTTAAACCTCATTTAAGAGCTAAATGTAATATTAATTTCATTAAGTGGTGATATTACAAGCTGAATTTGATAGATTTCTATAGGAGAGGCAATGGGATTACCATGTACTTGGTCTTTTTGGTGGGGAGAGTTGCTGGGTGTCAAACTCAAAGCCTCATACATGCTAAGCAATTGCTCCATCACTGAGCTAAACCCCTAACCACTTCTTTGTCTATGAAATGGGTTAATTTTAGAACCTAAGGTACTATAAATTGTGGATTGGAGGGTGGTAGTGTTTTGACTATTGCATTTGAAATGAATTTTTCAGTTTAAAGAAAATATTTGAGAGAGTATGGGTGTACCAGGGCCTCCTGCCACCTTAAAAAAAACAACTCCAGATGTATATGCCACTTTGTGCATCTGGCTTTACATGGGTTCCGGGGAATTGAAGGCCAAGGTCGCTATGCTTTGCAAGAAAGTACCTTTAAAGGCTGATCATCTCTTCAGCCCAGTTTTGTTTTTAAAGGTAATTTGAAAGTCATGTGTGGCGGCCTACTCTTTCAGTCTCAGTGCTTGGGAGTCTGAGTCAGGAGAATGGATAAAAGTTTACAGGCAGTATAAGCTAGAATGTGAGACCCTACTTCAAAATAAAAGGATGGGGGTATAGTTTGAGAAAGTTGATGTGATGGCACAAGCCCTTATTGTGCCTCCGAGCACTTGAGAGTCCAAGGCAGGAGAATCAGGGTCACACCAGCCTTGGCTGTATACTAAGATGTTGTCCCCTGAAAAAGGTAGTTTGAAATTAGTTGCTTGCTAATTTATAGTTAATATAAATATAGGTGACATGTTATGGTTTTGTAATGTGAGAATGTAGTTGGTAATCTTTTTTTTAATCTTTTTGTTTTTCTTAATAAAATTTTAAAGTACTTTTATATATTGCAGCCTCAGCAAGAGCTTGATTTAAACTCTCCACGATCTACCACGTTGGAAAGACAGACTTTTTACTGTGTTCCAGTGCCTGGGGAGTCTACATGGGTCAAAGAAATATCCTTTATCTAAACCTTATTATCTATTGAATGATTCCTAATTATTATTTTTTAAAATTAAAAACAATTCAGGGGTTGGCTGGGAGATGGCTCAGTGGGTCAGGTGTTTGCTATGCAAGTATTAGGACCTGAGTTTAAGTCCTCAGCACTATGTATGAATATATGACATGTGCCTGTAATCCAGCATTGGAGAGTGAAGACAGGAGGGTCCCTTGGGCTTGCTGGTTAGCTTGGCTAGCCAAATTGGTGAGCTCTGGAGTTGAGGAGAGACTAAAAAAAATAAACACATGCCTTTAAGTGTCTAATCTTTTTGCCTGGTGACATTACTGAGAAAAAAAAATATTCTTTTATAAAATGTGATGTAAAGAAAATGAAAATCTTAAGTATTTTTTAATGTCTAATCTCATTGTCAATTTGACTCGATTTAGAGTCACCATGGAAACAAATCTTTGGAGGAGGTTAATTGAAATGGGAAGACCCACCCTAAATGTGGGCAGCATCTCTCCCCAGGCTGGGCGGCACAGAGAAAGCTGAGCACCAGCATTTATCTCTGGTTCCTGGCAGTTGCTTCATGCTCCTGCTGCCACGATGAACTGTGTGTGTCCCCTTGAACACTGAGCTGAAATAAACTTCCTTCTTAAGTAGCTTTTTCTCAGTTATTTATCACAGCAATGAAGAAAGCAACTCATATAGTTTTTACCATAGAAATACTAAAATTATGATATCTTTATTTTCATTTGGGAGGTGTCACAGTCAGCCACACGCCACTGGGATGAATCTTCAAACCAGGCACAAATTGGGGGTGGAAAGTATTTATTGAAACTATAGATTGAAGGGAAGTTCCCTAACAGACACAGAACAGCAAACAGGCAGGAGGGCCAAGGAGAGAATTTTTTCCCCTTTATATAGCCTTAGAGTGGGGCTTACAACCCTTCCCCAGACTTAATGGCTTCCTGAGTCTCTGGAATTTCCTTCCTACACTGCCCACACAGGAAAGAATGTTTAGTTCTAGCTTCTTGGAACTTCTTTACATCCTGCCCCCTACTGAGAGGCTGCCTTCCTATAAACATCCTTAGAGCCCTACCCAAGATAATTAAAAAGATCAAGTTGACAACAAAACCTAACCATCACAGGAGGAGAGAGGGCACTCCAGGGCCTCTTGCCTCTGCAAACAAACTCCCAAGTGCATGTACCACTTTGTGCATCTGGCTTTATGCAGGTGCTAGATAGCCGATCCCAGGCCGTAAAGCTTTGCAAGCAAGAGCCTCTAACCTCTGAGTCATCTCAGCCCTAAAATTATGGCATATCTTTATAATGAATTACTGTAATTACTGATTAAGGTAGATTATAGATACTGAAAGTTATGATAATTAGGTTAAAAGTTTCATATTAGAATTCATTCTAATTTTTTTCAGGAAAAAAAGCCATTTTTGTTCTTTTCAGAGGAGAATGAAAACAGGCCTCCTTTTTCTTTCTTTAATTTTTCTAGTTAGTAATTTTTTTAAATCTTGGGGCTTATAGATTCTCCACTCTCTCCTCCCTTACCCCCTGGACTGGGGTTACAGATGTGTATGTGTCCATACCTACTTTTTACATGGGTACTGGGGAGTCAAATTTGGCAGTTTCCAGCACAAGAAGCCCTCTCTTTACCATTGAACCATCTCGGAGAAATAGAACTGGACAGTCTGATCTTCTCAAGGTTGGTTTTATGCATGTCTGCAACTATTGATGTCTGTCATCATGCATGTGAAAATCAGCCATGATGTGTTGAACATCAGTTGTGAACAGATTTTAAGTCCATTGTAATGAGCTGTATCTTCAAAAATGGTTCACAGTCATTTAGTCTAAATTACTGATTTATGCTTATTGCTGTTTTCTTTTTTGAGGCAGTATCTCAGACTAGCCTTGAATTCCTCCTGATTCTCTTTCCACCTCCAAATGCTAGCTGAACAGGTAGCAAACCTGGCTGAATTTTTGATAATTTTAAAAAGGCTTTTGCTAGTATTTCTTTTGTAATGCACAGCTGGGATTTGAACTTAAGACCTTTTCCATGCTCAGCACTCTACTCTGAACTACATCTACAGCCCCTGGGTTTTGTTTTGTTGAGCTTCTTGGGGAAGACACTCAGATAATTGATTTCAGTATTGGCAGTTAAGAGCAATAAATTCCTCTCATTGCTGTTTTAGTTTCATCCTACAGGGAGAGAGAGAGGGGGCCAGGGCCTCTTGCCCCTGCACACAGCCTGTCCAGTTGTATTTCTCTCTCAGATGATTCAATGGTAAAGAGAGGGCTTTTCATGCTAAAAACTGCAAATTTGACTCCCCAGTACCCATAAAAAGTAGGTATGGACACACACACATGTATGTGCAGATGTATGCAGTATGCACACATGGAGGCCAGAGGGGAATGTAGGGTGTCCTTCCTCTACCACTCTTCTAGAGAGTTCCTTTAGACAGAGTCTCTGACTCTCAACTCAGCTGCCATATTCTGGAGCACTAGCAATTCTCTGGTCTCTGCTGACCATGAGGCTGGGATTACAGGCATGTGTGACAAAGCCAAGCTGTTCCCATTGGTTCTGAGGACTTGAATTTAGGCCATCTAGGCCTCAGGTTGGCAGTTGCAACAAGTGTTCCTACCCACTGAGCCTTCTCCCCAGTCCTGTGCCTATTACTTTGTTCTTTTCAGGGTGGAGTTTTGTTTTCCTCATTTCAGGTATTTTCCAGTTCTAATTTTCTGTTTGTTTTTATTTCCATTTCTCTGTTAATATTTTTCAGCTGTTTTGTGAACTGGCTAACAGAATAAAATTTAATATCCTTCTAGCTCAGGGAGGTGGTTTTGTTGTTATTTTGTTTGTTTGTTTTTTAAGGTATTATCTCACTCTAACCCTGGCTGACCTGGAACTCATGCTGTAGTCCCAGGCTGGCCTCAGCGATCCCAAGTATTGACATTAAAGGAATGCGCCACCATGCCCAACTTCCAGGAAGTATTTTTTTTAATTATGTCTGATATATGGCAATGTAACTAGCATGCTTTAGGATATTCCTCAGTTCCGGGTATTTTCTTAACCTTTTATTTAACGCCTATGTCAATGCAAACCAAGCTCGAGTCAGTCCTTCAACGTCTTACACTCCCAGTCGTCACAAGAGAAGTTATGAAGATGATGAAGATGTGGACCTCCATCCCAATAAACAGAAAGACCAACATACAAGTGCCAGACAAGCAGGTAGTGCATGCTGGCACACTTCCTTAGATGTCTGCTCTCACAGGAGAAAGTCGCTGTTATATAACATAGTCTAGTTCTTGATCTAGTAGCTGGTACCGACATGATAACCTCATTTTAGTCATCAAAATATGACTTTGGTTTTTTGGTCCCACCCAAGGTAGAGTCTCACTCTAGCTCAGGTTGACCTAGAACTCAATAGTCTCAGGCTGGCCTTGAACTCGTGGTGATCTTCCTACCTCTGCCTCCCCTCCCAAATGCTGGGATTAAAGGCATGTACCACCACAGCTAACAAAATATTAGTTTTGACCCTGGTGTACCCATTTACATGTATGCACAAACACATGCAAATAAATACAATTTTGTTAAATTAGATAGTGTGGGGGTCTGGTTGTATTTCAGTGGCAAAGTGCTTGCCTAGCAGGCATGAGGCTCTGGAGTCCATCCTTAGCACCAGAACAAAGGATCGTAGACCCTTTGGAGAGTGAGGAGTCTTGGGTCAGCCCATGCCTTGTCTCCCAGTGAGTGAGCATTGTATAGTGAGAAGTGGCTGCTCTGGTGGGCCTTCTTAGTCCCAAGGGCTTGGTTGGAAAGAGGTCTTTCCTATCATATTTGTTTTTATCCCAGTCCGTGCTGCTCCAGTAGTGCTTGACTCTAAAAATGACTTAGTGGTATCTGCAAACATCTGTTCTCCTTTGCTCTTTGGAGTCATGGTATTTTTACCTAATTTTGTTAAGACTAGAAATATCAAAGGAAACAACATGAAATTGTGGTATATTAGATTAATTTATAATGGTTTATTTCTTAGGTACAGCAAATTCTGATGAAATCAGAAGGCTATGGGCAGGGGATATAGGTCAATGGGTAGAATGCCTGTCTAATATGTCTGAAGCACCACATAAACCAGGGAAAGCAGCACACACTTATAATCCTGCCTTTAGGAGGTGGAGACAGTAGGATAAAAAATTCAAAGTCAGCCCTGCGTAGTGATACATACCTTTAGCACAAGCACATGGGGGGCAGAGGTAGGAGGATCACTGTGAGTTTGAGGCCAGCCTGAGACTATATAGTGAATTCCAGGTCGGCCTGGGCTAAAGTACAACCCTACCCTACCTGTGGGGGTGGGGGGGGAGGTGGAGGTCAAGGTCATCTTTTGATGTATAGCAAGTTCAAAGCCAGCCTGGACAACATGAGTCCCTATGTCAATAAAGAGGGGGACTGGGAATATGGCTCAGCTGTTAAAGGGGCTTGCTTACAAAGCCTGCTAAACTTGGTTCAGTTTACCTGTACTCACGTAAAGCCAGATACACAAAGTGACACTGTGTTTAGACTTCATTTGCAGCCAACCACAAGAGGGCCTGGCATGCCCATACACACTCTGTTGTAAGTAAATAAAAATATTTTTACAAAAGCCAGGGCTTTTTATACATTATACATTTTATACATTAACCAAAGTTTAATTTGTTGATTTCTAAGTTAATCTTTCAAGGCTTTCTGTATTTTTCAGCTTTTTATTTTGAGATCACTACAGCATTGTACAGTTCTGAGAAATAATACAGAAAAGTCTCATAACCTCAGTGGTGATATATAATTATAATAAAATTGTCTTGTTTGTTCATTAGCTTCCTATGGTGATAGAAATTGAACTCAGGGCCTTATACATGCTAGGCAAGAACTCTGCCATTGAGCTATATCCCCAGCCCCTTGCATAATTATAGTTGAATATCATAACCAAGAACTTGACATTGAGACAATCCATTAGCCTTATTTAGAATTCACATTTTTTGCATGTGCTTGCTTGTCTGTTTTAGTTTTTTTACAATTTTATCACATGTATATAGGTTCCTGAAGCCTCTGTGACAGTCTAGGAACAGCACAGTTTGTTACCCATATCTTTCGTGTCACCCTTCAGTGAACATATTTGCCCATCCAAGACCCTAAAACTCCAGGCAACTACTAATCTGTTCACCTGTCTAATTTTGTCAGTTCAAGAATCTTATATAAAAACAAATGTAAACTTTGGGGATTAGCTTTTTCCATTCAATGTAATTCCCTTGAAATCCATGTAAATTGTTGCATGTATCAGTTGTGTGTGTGTGCGTGCGCGCACTCGTGCACCTCCCACTGTCATAGGTGTGTTAGGCTCACAGGATCAAGCTTGACTTTGCATCTACCTTTATGTGGGTGCTGGGGAGGATAAAACCTGAGTTGGTAGGCTTTAACCACTGAGATATCTCCAGCTCCCTCAGTAAGTAATTCTTTCTTACTGTTGACAGGTATCCCATGGTATAGTGGCCACATGTTGATGCTAATCAGTTATTAGCTTCAAATTGAGGAACAGCTGCTGTCTTTTAACTATTTTTATGCCCTCAATACTTAGTTTGATTCTTGGCATATAGTGGATGCCAACAAATACTTGGCTTAATCCTTCTTAAAACTAGGAAAAAGGAAGGTTGTTCCAAGATGTTTTAATTAGGTAGAAGATGTCAGAGTAACCGCAATGAATATGAACTTAAATTTTTTTCACTATGGAGAGAAAGAAAAAGAAAGAGAGTATATGGGTGCACTAGGGCTTCTTGCTGCTGCAAACGAACTCCAGATGCATGCATCACCTGGCTTTACATGAGTACTAAGGAATTGAACTTTGCAAATAAGTGCCTTTAACTGCTGAGTCATCTCCCCGGCCCTGAATATTAACTTGTATAAGCACATATATGAGCAGGCCATAGTGACTCCCATCTGTAATCCTAGCACTCAGGAGACGAAGGCAGGAAGGATGTAGAGTTTGAAGCCAGCCTGGGCTACAGAGTGTTACTGTCTCAAAAAAGAAAAGAGAACAAAAAGTATGGTGGCGCACGCCTTTAATCCCAGCACTTGGGAAGCAGAGGTAGGAGGATCACCATGAATTCAAGGCCACCCTGAGACTACATAGCCTGGGCTAGAGTGAGACCCTACCTTATATTTATGTTAGGTTTGATGGAGTAATTTGCAGTTTCTTAGTAAGAAAAGAATTTATTTTTTTTGGTGGGGGGTGCTGAAAATGTGGTTCAATCGGTAGGGTGCTTATGCATAAAGCCCTCAGTTCAATCCCCAGCACCACATAAAACTGGGCATGGTGCCTATAATACTAGCACTTGGAAGCCGGGCGTGGTGGCGCACGCCTTTAATCCCAGCACTTGGGAGGCAGAGGTAGGATCACCATGAGTTCAAGGCCACCCTGAGGATTACCTAGTGAATTCCAGGTCAGCCTGGGCGAGAGTGAGACCCTACCTCGGAAAACCAAAAAAAAAAAAATACTAGCACTTGGAGGTGATATCAGGAGTTCAAGGTTAACCAGAAAAAAAAAAAAATACTAGCACTTGGAGGTGATATCAGGAGTTCAAGGTTAACCAAAAAAAAAAAAAAAAATACTAGCACTTGGAGATGATATCAGGAGTTCAAGGTTATCCTCAGCTACGTAGGGAATTGCAGGCCTGCCTTGGGTCTACATGAGACCCTATTTCCCACTTCTCCCTACCCCCCCAAAATTAACCTTTTAAGACTCATGTTTTTCTTTGTTCTTCTGTATGTTAAAGGTGCTTGTCAATATAACGTTAACAATGGACCATGTGTGATGCTGTCCTTTAAATCTAGGGTGTGTTGGTGGTCTTCAGTGGTGTGGAGAGCCAAAGCGCTTAGAAACCGAAGCTTCCACTGTGCAGCAGCCGAACCCCTTAAACCTCTCCTCCCCATTTGATCTGAACTTTCCACTGCCTGGAGAGAAGGGCCCTGCCTGCCTTGTGAAGGTAATTAACCCATTCCCAGCCTCACGTTCACAGATGATTGAGTCAGAAAACAAACAGCATTTTTATTACTGTTCTTTTTCCAGACACCTGTGGCCACAGACTTGTTATCTCTCAGGCTGTCTTTGGGTGCTGGGCTAAAACTAGGGTGTGAGAGTCATGTTCCTTTCTGGACCCTCAGGAGGGGAGTTAGTTTGCTTTTTTTTTTTTTTCTTCTCCCTCCTTATGACAGCTTGCACAGGCTGCCTGTCTTAAGGACTTATACAGGAACTGAACCCACCCAGATTATAAAGGGTAATTGCTAGCAGGTCCTTAATCACACCTGCAAGTCCGTTTTGCATAGAAAGTAGCCTTCCCAAGTTCCAAGGTTAGGCTATGACCATCTTTGAGAGGCACTTGTTTTGACTATGTCAGCATTCTTAAAGAGAAACTGTTAAAGGTTGTTCTCCTATCTTGTTTATTCTGATTTTTTTTTATCCTGATAGGCAAACAGGTGATAGAAGGCTCAAAATTATACTTATTATGTAAGTGACACTCCAGTCATGCACCACTGCCTTCCCTCCATCCTGATAGTTTGAAAGATTGGTTATGTGAAAAATCTCATGGCCATCCCAGGTTTGGGGCTAATTCCCCAGAAGTTGCGGTGTTTAAAGTTAGTAGTCTTGGTGGTGTCTGTTGCTTGCTTTTGTTTCTCCCTCTCAGTGTAGCTGGTAGGTTTTGATTCAGGCCTGTTTCCAGTTCTCTTGAAGCCCAGGTTGACCTATAACCAGGAAGTCTCAAATTCCTGATCTTCCTGCCTCTACCTCCCAGGTGCTGGAATTGGTAACAGGCTTGTGCTGTTGTGCTTGACTCTGATTTTTAATTCACTGCCAGCCTCTGGGACGGACAACCTTTTCCTTGAAGTGTGGTGCATTGAAAATAGATACTAGAAGTCGGGTGTCCTGTATTTTGGTTTTTGACTTGATGACTAGCAGAATGACTAAGCAAGCACCTTAACCCTGGGCTCAGAGTAGGAAATAAAGAAGTGCAGTAACTTCTGCTTCATGATCTAAAATCCATAACTACAACTTTAATGCGATTCAGTGCTAACGGATCTTGTGTCCTGATCAGGTCTACGAAGACTGGGACTGCTTCAAAGTAAATGATGTTCTGGAGTTATATGGTGTGCTTTCTGTGGATCCCGTTCTAAGTACACTGAATAATGAAGAAAGGTAAGTCTGTTTGCTTGTTTTCCCTTGTTTTTATTTTGATATAATTTCATACAGTGGCAGAATAACTATGAAGAAATCCCTCTTCCCTATCCCCAGATTGACCAGTTGCCACCACTCCTGTCTATGTGCTTTGTCACTTGTACCATTCCACTGTGTGTGCACATACACCAAGGTCACTTGTCACTGCAAGCACAGGTCAGCAGGCTTTGCAAGCCTTTAACTACTGAGCCATCTTCCCAGCCTCCTCCATTTGGCTCAACAATAGGCTCACTGTGTAACCCAGGTTTACCTTGAACTAGCAGCAATCCTCCTGCTTCAGCCTCATGAGTTCTGAGATTACAGGTATGTGCCCCTGTGCCTAGCTCATTATATACATGCTTTCTGGAACACTGAGGATCAGCTGCAAACATCAGATCCTTTTACCCACTGATTGAGTCTTTGTTTCCCAAGAAGGAAGAGATCCTTGCATGTAATCAGAATGAATATCAAAATTGGAATATTTGCCACATATACATGAGACATTGATCCACAGTCCATACCTAAGCTCACTGATTGGATTAGTCATGTTCTTGAACTTTCCCTCTAGGTCCAGAATCCAGACTATATCTCTCTCAGTCCTTGAAAAACCACGAGGTCTCTGGGCACAGTAGTGTATACTTATAATCCTGGCACTTGGGAGGCTGAGACAGGAAGATTTTAGCATCCACACTACCTGGACTACATGGAGAGAGATTTGAAAAAAAAAAGGAAAAAATAAGACAAGAGTTTAATACTGTGTTGCTCATCTTTCAGCACAGCCACACTTAGGTTCCAAGTACATCTTTGCAGTTGCCTTCCGTATACTGGAGCGTCCCCTCTCCCTCTCCCTTTGTAGGGATGCCTCTGCACTGCTGGACCCCATGGAGTGCACAGACGCAGTGGAGGAGCAGAGGGTGCACAGTCCTCCAGCTTCGTTGGTGCCGAGAATTCATGTGATTTTAGCCCAGAAGTTGCAGCACATCAACCCTTTGTTACCCACTTGCCTTAACAAAGAGGAAAGCAGAACCTGTAAGTGTAAGTGTTAAAGCTGGAGAGAGCCTCAGGGTCCTGACTCACCAGAATGAAGTAGTAATGTCTGCTGCTTTGCCCTGTATGTTAATTCTCCTCATTGAAATGAGTCCAAAATAACAAAAAAGTATATTAGCTGTCTTCTTGTAAGTGTTTTTTAAAGTATTTATTTTCAAGTAGAGAGAGAATGAGCGTTCTAGGGCCTCTAGCCATTGCAGATGAACTCCAGATGCATGCGCCACTTTGTGCATTTGGCTTTACGTGGGTACTGGGGAATCAAACTCAGGTCATTAGGTTTTGCGGGCAAGCACCTTAACTGCTCCATCTCTGCAGCCAACATTAAGCTGTCTTCTTTTAACACTGTCATCATTTACTGGCTGGTACTGTAATTTCTCATTAGTTATTTCCAGAAATGGACTACTTTCCTCCTCCTGCCTGCACTGAGGTGCTCACGAAGAGTTGGTGCAGGTATTCTGAACGTGCCCTTCCTTCCTCCTGCAGTTGTGTCGACTTTCATGGCCGAGTTGTCTCCAGTTAGAGCAGAGCTGCTGGGGTTTCTCACTCATGCCCTGCTGGGAGACAGCCTGGCTGCTGAATACCTGATATTACATCTCATCTCCACAGTGTAAGTGCTCGTTGCTCGTGGAATGAGGGTTTGGGAGTAAAAAGAGCAGCAAGACTTGTGCTGTAATTTGTTTCCGTTTATCAGGTTTCATCATCAAGTGTGTTTTTGTTCAATTAACAAGTGTTAGAGAAATGCAGGTTCCCTTTGCACCTTTCTCCATTTCACGCGAGGCATTTTGATTGTATCCGTTAATAAGCATTAGAGCCACGATTGGACCAAGAACCTGAATGATGCTTAGAATAAGTGGGCTTATTCTGTCCTCTTGGCATTTTTTCCCTTATGCCATGCTGGAGATTACACCGAGAGCTGCGGAACCACTGAGTTACGTCCTCAGGCCCCTTTTGCATTTTATGTACTCTCCTGATAGAGCTCCAGGATCTGCTTTATGTATGATTAATTTGAACATTGACATTAACACCCCTCCCTTTGACTCCTTTATATATATATATATATATATATATATTTTTTTTCTGATGACAAAATTAATG
Source organism: Zapus hudsonius (assembly GCA_004024765.1). Lineage (NCBI taxonomy): Eukaryota > Metazoa > Chordata > Mammalia > Rodentia > Dipodidae > Zapus > Zapus hudsonius. The sequence continues at coordinate 20,420 of PVHP010010731.1, read as the reverse complement.
TGCCCTTTGGACGTGTTCCAAGAACATGAGTAGGAATCATCTGTGATCTCAGCCCTGAGACCTGGTCTCTGTTTGGCTTTGGGTGACATTAGCATATTGTACCTACATAGCTGTTGACTCCAAGTACAGATTCATTTCTTGCTTTTAGCAATAAGTTGTAGGTTAAGCATTTCCCTGCATAATGCTTCATAAACTTTCTGAAGGCTATACGTTATTTCATTACAAATTTGTTCCATTCTGTAATCGTGTCCCTTGTTTTCTTTTCCCTGTAGTAAATCCCATTTGCAATGAATAGTAAAATCATGCTGTGAATCTTATCTTTCAAGTGGGGTCTGAAAGAGTCTGTGATCCTTGAAGGCGGACTCTGGAATCAGATTCACTGGGTTCACATCCTAGCACTGCCGCTTCTGGCTGCTTGAGCATCCCTAATCTCAAAGCCTGAAACTGTTGCTGCTCAGTTTCACATGGTGAAGCATTACAAAGTCTGTATTTTGGACTAGAGATGTAACCAGTAAAGTCTATGCAAATGTTCCAAGAGCGGAAACACTGTTCCAAAGCATTTTGGATAAGGGATACTCCACCTGTTTAGAGACTAAGTGAAAAACTATATAAAACTCAAGAATAGTCCCTGAAATGTGACCAGCGCAATTCAGTATTAACTATTATGCTACTATTGTGATAAATAGCTAGTCAGCATATTCTGTACCATTTTTTATAATAGTATTAATCTTAGTTTTATTTGGTTTTTGATGGAAACCAAGAAATCACCTCAGTATCTTACTTTGGATTTTTTTTTCCCCTAGATACACAAGAAGAGATGTTCTCCCACTAGGAAAATTTACAGTTAACTTGAGTGGCTGCCCACGGAATAGTACCTTCACAGAACACTTATATCGAATCATTCAACATCTTGTTCCAGCAGTAAGATTAATATTATAAAGTATTATAAACCTAAGCATACAGCAAATCAAATTGTCTTTTGTTCAATCAAAACAGTTAATGTTGAGATCTTAATAGATCTCATTTAATGGGGACAAAGCTCACCAATTTACATATTTCACATTTATTGCCTTAGTACAGATTTTCCTAAATCTAACAATTTATGTAATTGCAGCAGCTCCTTTACAGTCATAATCTCTATAGATGTCAATCTGTTGTTTGATTTGGTGTCCTTGGTGTGCATTAAAACCTTAAATCTAAATAAGCTCTAAATTATACCAGCCCAATTCTTTTAGCTGAGGTAATAAAGATGTCAGTCTCTGCTGTCCCAGTTGTAATTACTGTTTGGAAATCTGAGCTGCATTCATTTGCCACCATCTGGAATGCAGGCTTTGTGTGTGACTAGGTCTTGGGAGCAGGGAATTGTTCTGATGAGCTGTGTGACTGCAAATACTGATCATCTCTTACTTGGAGAATTTAAGAGGTGGAATCAGATTCACTGAGTGGTGTGTCGAGAGTCTCTAAGTGCTAGCACTCTGCAGGCCCTCCAGGCGCAGCAGTGGGCAAGCAGTAAAGCCCTTCTCCCTCTGAGGAAGTACTGCTGGTTTTGTGGGTTACACGGGCACTTGTTAGAAATTAAAACTGCACGTATGTTGAATACTTCATTAGAAACTAATAGTAAAGATAAGTGCACGGCACACGCCTTCAATCCCAGCCCTCGGGTGGCAGAGGTAGGAGGATCACTGAGTTTGAGGCCAGGTCAGCCTAGGCTGGAGTGAGACCCTTATCTTCAAAAAAAAGAATGGTAAAGGTCACATTGTTTTTGCATTTCAAAAGCACTTTAATATCTAGACTCCTAGGATACCACTAGATTATTTGCCTGTTGAACTGTGGGATCTAAAACCCTTTCAGTGAAATTTCGGTATTTTGCTATAGTAAAGTTGATTGGTCCATCTTGCACGTCAAAAGAATGTAGAAGTATGATTTCTGTGTCATAAATGCTGTAAGAGTTATAGCAATTCCCTTGTCCTTGTAGCACTAGGAATGGAAAGGCGGTACTTTGTCCTTGTGGAGTTTATATTTTTGTGGCGTAAGAACAAGAAAGTAACACATGGCATGTTCTTCAAGTGCACTGCAGAGCAGAGAAGCCCCTGACGAAGGGGTAGGAGACTAGTAGGTCAGTGCAGGTGCCCGTTTATCTGTCCAGTAGGGTCCCAGACTTGATGGAAGACCAGAGGAGATCTGTTGGTTGGTGGGGACATGCTCCCCTCTGTGGAGAGCCCACGCAGAGGCATGTTTGCAGATGTGAGAGAGGAAGATGGGGTCGTGGAATAGTTCAGGTGATGGCATAGAGAGGAATTTCCCTTTCTTGTGATCACTTCAGAGTGGTTTACTTTTTCATTCTTACCAGTGTCATCCTCGGATCCTCTGTGTTTACACAGTGCACATTCTCTGCACTCTACTCAGACTCACTATGGGCTAAATGTGCTGGACCTGCCTCTGCACACGGTCACCACTTTGAGAGCCCATCCTTCCTTGTTTTGTTTTTTACTCTGCCTGCCCCCTGCTATTTTCTTAGAATTATTGAACCAACCAAAGTTCAAAATTCCTCTAAATCTTAGTAATAAGTCTCCATTTTCCTCACCCTCCTCCTCACAGCCATGCTCCTCTCCCAGCTGACATGTAGTGCAGGATGAAGGGACACTGGATAGGATGGGCTCCAGTGCACTGGGCGTCCAGCGCTGCAGCGCTAAGCACGCTTCAGTGGGCACCGGTTCCTGGAATTTCTCAGTGAAATGGTTAACACCATCTGCAAGTGGTCTGTGAGAGATGAATATGATTTTAATTAAGAGTATTGGAAATGAAACTAAGCCTTTTCTCATCCAATGAATAGTGTGAACATTTTTTTGTTCTGCTATCTTGTGTTAGGTTAAAGAAGTTAAGCTTGTGGATATCTGATATATATACATACATACATGTCATCTACCAGTTGATTGTGTGTCAGGCTGGCCTCAGTGTCTCATTGTCCCTTCCTCAGCTTTCTGACTGGCAGGATACATGCATGGGGTGGGGTGGACTGCACGCCCAGCTGAAGACACTTCAGAGCCAAGCAGCTCATGCGGTGCATGAATTGCAATATGGACTGTCCGGGGCTACCCATAGCTTTGCTTCTTAGTCGCAGAAACCGTGTTAGGCTTTCTTTGAAATTGAAAAGAGCATTGTTTTTATGTGAAACAGTGTTTTAACTCTAAATACATATTTTTAATAGGAAAACTTAGATCCTTGCTCAATAAAAAAATTCTGTTCCAGTCTTTTCGTCTGCAGATGACTATAGAAAACATGAACCAGCTGAAGTTCGTTCCCCACAAAGACTACACAGCCAATCGCTTGGTCAGCGGGCTTCTTCAGCTGCCCAACAGCACTTCTCTGATCATCGATGAAACTCTTCTAGAACAAGGGCAGCTGGACACCTCAGGTGCGCATGCGTGGGTTTCCCGTCATCTTCTGACTTTCCCATTAAAGCCAGATCTGGCAACAGCTTCTAAGATAAATTCATTTTTAACAAATGTATAAAAATAAAGGCCTTGCCCTATGCACTTACCTGAGCATATATTGCAAGTTCATTGTGCACACCGTTTTGTCATGATATCTTGAAAACCAGTAGTAAAACCTGTAGAAAGGCTGAAATGGGAGGAGTTTTGCTATTGAAATATATATATATTTTGGTTTTTCGAAGTAGGGTCTCACTCTAGTCCAGGCTGACCTGGAATTCACTCTGTAGACTCAGGGTGGCCTTGAACTCAAGACAATCCTCCTACCTCTGCCTCCCGAGTGCTGGGATTAAAGGCTTGCGCCACCACGCCCAGCTCGGGTTTTGCTGTTGTTACCTAAATAAGAAGTGTGGCCTGGTGTGGCAGCTCATGCACTCAGAAGGCTGAAGTAGGAGAATCACCAAGAGTTGGAGGTCAGCCAACTTGGTCAGCCCTATGTTAGAGTAAGACCCTACCTCAAAAAGAGGCCAAGCATAGTAGCGTAAGCCTTTAATCCCAGCACTTGGGAGGCCAAGATAAGAGGGTTGTTGGGAGTTCAAGGCCAGCTTGAGACTGTATAGTGAATTCCAGGTCAGGCGAGGCTAGAGCGAGACCCACCTCAAAAAAGAGAGAGATGTGAAAAGATCGGACATTTTTGTCCTCCCATTTGAACTTTTTAAAATTTTTTTAAAAATTTATTTGCAAGCAGAGAGATAGATACACAGAGAGAGTATGGGTATGCCAGGACCTCTAGCCACTGCAAATGAACTCCAGAGGCATGTGCCACTTTGTGAATCTGGTTTACGTGGGTACTGGGGAATTGAAACCAGGTCCTTAGGCATTAGAGGCCAGTGCCTTAACCGCTGAACCATCTCACCAGCCCCCATTTGAACTTTTTAAATAGTTTTCAGAGACCGAAAAGCATTTGCCTCAGTCATGAAATGGAAGTGGGCTATACCCATGCCCAGATGAAGAGAATTTAGATTTAGATGCTAAGTCCCAGAGGTCCAAGTAGATGGAAAAGTACATGTAATAAGGCAAAGGTGAGCATGATAACAGTATAGTGCAACAACCTTATTTGTGTATAGAAAGTCTTAATCATCTTATTTTAGCTCTCTGGCCTAGGAAGTAGTCAGTAATCCAGTTTTGTGTTTGGTGGCATATCAGGCTAGGCATTTGATTTGGGGAAGTCTTAGCCCCAGAAAGTTGGCCTAATACTGTCTGGAACATGTTAACCTAGTGAGCCTTTAGTTTGGTGGCATTGGCTTAGTAAATGGGTCAGGGCCTCATGTCCTGTAATCATTGTCAGCTTGTTTGATTAAAATCAAATGACTGAAATTGATGTTCTTGCTCTTCCAGGTGTTCACAATGTGACCGCCCTGAGTAACCTGATAACTTGGCAGAAGGTAGATTATGATTTCAGTTACCATCAGATGGAATTCCCATGCAATATCAACGTTCTCATCACTTCTGAGGGACGATCACTCCTCCCAGTAAGTTACCTCATTGCTGTGGGAACGGGGGAGGTTGCATTTGGAAAGATAGCAATATTCTTATTGTTTCTTTCATTACTGCTTATTATTAATAAGTTACATTTGTTTATGAAATTATGGGTAAGCTGTGAGTGATGGTACACACCTGTAATTCTAGCCATTCTGGAGGCTAAGGTGGAAGATTATGAGTTCAAGCCCAGCCTGGGCAATATAGTAAGATTCTCATCTCCATTCAAATCTCAGAAGAGCTGGGCGTGTAGCTCAGTGGGGTGGAGTACTTGCTTAGCATATGCAGGGCACTGAGTTCTATTCACAATACCAAAAGAAGAAGTTATGGCTACTGGTTATTAGTTAAAGGAGTCACCTATTTTGCTTTGCTATTGAAATGAACGTCCACAACTATCAAAAACCAGCCTGTCACAGGCTGACCAGTTTCTGGCAGCAGGGCTTCCACACTTGGAATTAAAGAGCAGAAGCTGATGGCCTGACTTCATGTTCAGGCCGCTGTTCCTGCTTCCTTTTTCCCGTTGCTCCTGCCGGGCTTCCTGGGTTTTGAGACAGTCTTACATAGCCCAGGCTGGCCTCAAACTCAAGTATACCCAAGGATGACCTTGAACTCCTGACCCTTCTCCACCTCCCATGTGCTGGGATTATAGTGTGTGTCACCACACCTCGTGTCTACTAGTCTAAAGCAAAGTGAGAAATAATTTAGTTTGTTCTAAAACAACTCTTAGTCCTGGTAATCACTTTCTGCTTTATGGGAAGTTCTGATCTTCAGAGTTGTGAGGGTGATGAGAATGCTCCCAGGTGAGGGGCATGGGCGGTTCTCACCATGACTGATGACCACGAAGGAAGGGAAAATGCCATGCACAAGTTGGTGCCTTTACGTGTTCATTGATACCACTAAGGAAACAAGCAACCAAGGAAAATCTAGTTTTTGTGATTGTTCTGGGAATTGTAAATTATTGTAAAATTATGGGTTACTTGTGAGTGAGTTACACCTGTAACTCTAGCCACTCAGGCTATGATGGGATTATGAGTTTAAAAAAAATTGATACTAAAAACTGATTCCCTGCCAGGCATGCTGGTACATGCCTGGAACCCTAGTATTGGGGAGACTCTGAGTGGGAGCTTATGGAGATGTTGCCCCTGAATGTAGGCTGATATGAGGACTTGGAAAGTACAGCAGACTCTTTCTCTTTCCAGGCGGACTGCCAGATCCACTTACAGCCGCAGCTCCTCCCACCCAACATGGAGGAGTATATGAACAGCCTTCTCTCAGCCGTGCTGCCTTCTGTGCTGAACAAGTTCCGAATCTACTTGACTCTGTTGAGATTCCTGGATTACAGCATATCTGATGAAATAACCAAGGTACGCCCTGGTCACAGGCGCTTCCAGCGAATGCACAGTGCTGCAGCTACCAGGCACGAGAAGTCGCCGTGTGCTGTGTGTCTAGTCCTGCATTCGCTTCCTCTTTGTTAGAAATACAGATCGTATTCTCCCTCCACTCCAGTCAACTCCTTTCTGCACTTGTACTGGACTTTTAAAATTTTTTTCCATGCCAGAGATCAAAATCAGGCCCTTTATGTTGTGGGAGCTACCTAAGCACTCCACCACTGAGCCCTTACCTTGGCATTTCTGTCAGATTTTTTCAGTGATTGCCCTGGATGCTAAAATTACTATCTTAACCATAACAATCTATTTAGTGATTGATGGTTTAATTATGCAAATTTTCATTCCTCTATTCCATCATTCATGCAGTTACTAGATTGCATTTTTACACCTTGTATACCTACAGCATATAATTGTTGCTGTATGCAGTTGTCTTTCAAACCAGTGGAAAAGCTTATAAGCAAGCATACTTTTGTGTTTTTTGTGCAACAAGTGTCTTGCTATATAGCCCAGGCTAGCCTCAAATTTACAGCTATCCTTCTGCCTCAGCCTCCCAAGCGTCGGGATTACAGGTGTGTGCCACCACACCACTCGGCTCAATAAAGGTAATTGACATACTTTCACCAGGGCCTTTTACATTCTACTCCTGTGGGTTCATCACTATCTAGTGTCTTCATTACAGCCAAGAGAAAGCTTTTCATGCTGCCTCGAGGGTGGGCATGTCCTTTATCTGGAACTGTGGTTACATTATTTTTCACTCATCGTTGCAGTGCTAGGGATCCGGCTGGGGCCTGCACGTGCTAAGCCATCCCTTGACATTCCCTACTTTTCCTGTTTTCCTGCAGCACTTTAAGAGTACAGAGGGTGCTTCCCCTGACCATGGTGTCACGGATGACTGTGTAGATTTCTTTTGCATGTGTCCTGCTTGAGTTTGTTGAGCTTTTTTTTTTGTTGTTGAGCTTTTTTGATGTGCACATTTTGATGAAGTCTTCAGTAAATTTGGAAGCCTGAGGTCATTTATTTGCACATGTGTGTAGGCACACCAAACCAAATGCCTGCCCAGCTTTATATGAGTGGCTGTTAGCTTTCTGGTGAGTTTAATGTCAGGACACTCACTACTCAGCCATGCATTTTTGCCCTCACTTCCTGCCAGCAGAACCCTAAAGTTATCCAGAGGTGGAAGCTTAAAGTCTGTAAGCGTGCACATGGCCTTCTAAATCCCTAGGCATGAGTATGTATAGTTTTCTAAGGCCCCTGTGAGTTTGAGGCTTCGATGCTGTGGATGGAACCTTGGGTTTCAGATGCTAGGCAAGTACCTTACCTACCACTGAGCTACTTCTTTCCCCAGGCCCCAGTGAGTATCTCACTACCCAACTTTCCATGTATGGGTTTGGCTTAGTCTTGGTGTCATCACAGTTGACCTGTATTTTGTGGTCCTCCTTCCTGCCTCAGCTTCCCAAGTGCTGGGGTTACAGGTGTGCACCACTACACCTGCTGCTTTGTGCGTTTTCACTGACAGTGTTCATGTTATGGAAGATGCTGGCCCGCCTGCTCAGCCATGCATCTGAGTTTTGTTTAGAATGTTTTCATTGTGGCATTTTTCTTTGAAGCTGTGGTTCTCCATCGTTGACTTGTCTTGACTCATCTGTAGGAGGCAGGGCCTAACATCTTCATTTTTCTATCAGCCAAGGAATCTTGTTTTTTTCTTTACAAAAACTAGGAAATAATTTTGAAATGTACTTAAGGAAGCTTTGAAGGAATGCTTTTTAAAGTATATTACTCTTTGGTAAAGGCAGTTGAAGATGACTTTGTGGAAATGCGGAAGAACGACCCTCAGAGCATCACTGCCGATGATCTCCACCAGCTGCTTGTGGTCGCTCGGTAAGTAGTACATATCTGCACATGCTCTTCTGTGGGCTGTGGGTGTTCCTTCTGAAAATAAGGACATTTTTCTTATACAAACACCTCATAAAAAGTTTATTGAGAGCCGGGCGTGGTGGAGTGCTCCTTTAATCCCAGCGCTCCAGAGGCAGAGATAGGAGGATTACCTACTCTGAGGTCAAGGCCACCCTGAGACTACATACTGAATTCCAGGTCAGCCTGGGCTAGAGTGAGACCCTACCTTGAAAAACAAACCACAGTTTATTGAGGGGGAATTGCATCTGGCCAGTGGAACAGGCCCAGGGTATGTTCAAGCCACCCTCCAATTCAGACTCTTTAGGGATTCCTTTGTCGAAGTCTTAACCTGGCTTTTGTTCTTGTCACTAATAGGTTAGTGTTTTAAAAAGTATTCCTAGGTCTTAAAAAAATATTTTTAAGCTAAGCATCCTAACTCTAGATGTCACTTTGCTTCTGTATTTCACACCAGGTTTCTGTCTCTGAGTGCTGGTCAGACAACATTGTCCAGAGAACGATGGCTAAGAGCAAAGCAGCTGGAGTCCTTAAGAAGAAACAGGCTTCAGCAGCAAAAATGCGTGAATGGGAATGAGCTTTAAAGTTCTCACCGCAAAGAGTACTGGGCAAATTGCAGCGTTATCAAATGTCATTTATACCATTGTTTTATAGGTAAATTTGTATCAAAACCAATGACTTTTCCTGAAATCAAGCCCGGTGACACCTGAAGTTTATATGCTACTCAGTAATGGCTTTTACCTTACTGGTTTTATGGAGCTTTTGGAGTTTGTTTTATAATTATATAAATTAGTAATAATGTACAGAAATGTATTTGATATTAAAGGTTTAATATTGATAATGTTGCTGATTATACCATTTCCTTAGCCTGTACCTAAGTCATAGGCCAGACTCTGTTAAAATGTAACTTCACTCGAAGAACATTGTTGCTATTATTGGAGGAGCTGTGATTCGGTGGGTTTGAGTGTTTAGTAGGCTTGAGTTCGGGGTGAGGTGGACTTGCTGTTGATTCACATGTGAATCCTAGAGTAGCAATTTCCAAACATTTGGCCATAGAAACCTTTTTTCCACTTAACAGCCTGCAGAACTAGTCTTTTACATAGCAGTAGCTCCCGACTTTTAGATTTCATGGACCAGTAACGATTTTTTTTTAGGCTAGAGTTGCCAATTTTGCCAACTAATCTTAAAAAAACAAACAAACAAACAAAAGACTATGTGATTTTTTTAAATAAAAGGACAACCTCAGAACAAGAGATAGTCTTAACTAGAATAAATGTAGCTTTGTGAACACTACTATACCGTCCTTATTTTTTTCATATCTTAGTGCATTTGGGAATCACCGTCTTTTGGGACACACATAAAAAGTCTGTCTTGTGGAGATTTGTCCAAATACATAAAAGGAAAGTGGTAAAGCTAGAGAAAAAAATCTTTATGGTGCTGGGGATCAAACCCCAGCCCTGTCATAGAGTGTAGAGAAGTGCTGTACCTCTGAGCTACATCCCCAGACCAGAAAAAAAATATTTTCCTAAAAAATACTATTTAGCTGGCTTGGTAATTATATTGAATTTTGAGCTTGAACTAGCTCCAGTAACATCTAGTTCAATAAAAACCTCATACAATTATGTATGTTTCTTCCCCAACCAATTTTGATATGCAAAATTTCTAATGATCAAAATACAAGTAGAGAACAAATTAATAGAGTGTGGCAACAGAATCTTCAGAAAGGCTAAAAAACATTATTTTTAAGCTATTAGTAGTGTATCTGAAGATTTCTTTTAGACAGTTGACATACCTAGTTGGAAACAGAGGAGATAAATGATTCTTTCATTTTCTTCCTATTAGGAAGGCTTAATTTGAAAATGTTAACCAAGGAAACAGGGTCAGTCTTGACTTATCAAGGAATTCTGCCTAATGAAGGGAAGTAAAAACTACTAGTCATCCAGCATTCTTTTCCTAAATTCAAATCTATTTTTATAAACTAATGTAAATAATGTTTATATTAGAATTCTAACTGGTTTTCATTTTTATAACTGGTAGACTAGACCTTCCTTAAATTTTTGGAAATAAAATGCTCGGTTGGATTTGTGAGAATAAAATACATTTTCTTTGTCCTAGAACAAGTTGTTTTTTTTTTTTTTTTAAGTTATGTCTCTAATTGTGCCAATGTAAACTGTAATTTACCAAAGAGATATCATAATTTTGCTTGGTCTTACCTAAAAGTTCCCTTGGAAAAACCTTTTTCCAGTAAATAAAACCTCCCAAATTATCAGTACCTTTGGCCGTAATTTATGAATTATGAGATTCAGCATTCTATGTCATCGTCTGTGGAAAAGCTGCATGTTGGCTTTGAAAAACACCAAGGATGGGAGGTAGTGTAGCACAGCGCCCTCCGGATGTCCCACCCAGGCAGGAGACTTCTGAGGCACTTCCTCCTTTCCTGGACACTCTTATTTAAGGGAAGCTAGTCATCCTCCTGAATCCCAGGAAACTGAGCAGACATCTATATACTGGCTTGGGGCATAGCTAAGAAAAAAAGGATTCTTATACACATTGTTGCTTTAAGTTACAATACTTTAATAGTCACAAGATTTGACACTTCAAAAAATAAGATACCACTAATAAATTACAAAGGTGGAATGCTTATCAATGTTACCACAGACATAATGTTCAGCTGAGAATCACTTCACCAGAGTAAGGCCCTAAAGACACCAGCGAAAGCAATCCCTGCTGGAATCTACCCCTCGTGTAGCTTTCTTAATGTGGGTTACACGGGTGGCCCTGGTTCTTTGTGGTCAGTTTTAGCACAGCTGTGCTTCAGGCTAAATTTTCAGTAGTTCCAAGCCTACACACAATCCTGAATACCCCCTTCCCTGGGAAAAAAGTTAAAATTTGAAGACTTCCTTCTAGAATTTCCAGGAGCCATTATAAATTCTTACATCCCTAAAAACAGAACAAAATGAAATTTAACCATGGCTGCCATTCATATTTCATGTGCCAGGTTTACTTTATGACAAACAAACCTGTGTTTCCAAATTTGATGGTATCGGTTGCACAATTTTTTTAATATAATGTTTTTAAGTAGAATGAGAGAAGTTAGGATCCAATGAGAATACACTTCTTGACTAATGTCAACCTTCAATTAGCTTTGCAGGAAATGGGTAAGCCATCAAAACCAACTGTTTACATTTGGATGCTTCTCCATACTAAAAACTAAGTGTAGAATTTACTTGTGGAGACAGTGCACAGGAATGAGCCAACAAGCAGAGCAGAACCATGCCCATCTGTCACATGGGTCTGTGCCCACACTGTCTAGTTTCTATCCCACAGTTCCTGAACGAACACAGTGCTCTATACTGAGCTGTCCGAGCACACACTAGTGGACACTCATCTTGGCTCTGACATGGGGTTTCTGCTCTGCCTCCGACTCCTTGGGAAGCACTGCTAATAAACATAATTAGAACTTGGGATCCCTAAGTTGAGGCAGGACAAGTTAAAATAGCCTAGTAGGTGAAAACGCCTTTTTGAATTTTCAAATAAAAGCCACATAATTCTTCATGACTAAAATCTAAATCTGAATTATTCGTGTCTGGCATTGTGTAAACATATTTCTAAGTTCATTTTGCTGGATTTCATTAACCGCTTCAGGTTCTGCAGGACTCTTCTGAACTTTTGCCACTGCCAAGTTTATACCGTGGGTTAACCCAGCTTGGGTAATACTAGCCACCTGCACCATGGAGCTTCGGATCTTTGCAAAGGGAGAGACCACTCTGCTGGTGCTGCCCTCTGACGGGGAAGGAGTCACATGAAGCCCCACCTCAATGTCCAGCACGCTAGACCCAGAGCTGGGGGTCTTGTTTGCTAGAACTGAGTGCACAGCTTCAACTGACAGAAGCCGTGGGCCTGTTGTAGAAAGAGAAACATCTAACTGAGACGGTCGTGAAGGTGTCTGTTCCATGGGTTCTGATTGGGTGTCTTCATTAGAAACTTGATTAGTTGTTTGATTTGCTTCCTCACTAGCTTGAGATGCAGACCTCATCTCTGATAGCTCAGTCACTTTGTTTTGTGCATCTTGCACGAATCTGTGGCAATAAACATCCAGAGGCTTAGCAAAGCTGGTCAGCAGGCGCACATTGTCAGCAGAGGGGCTCTTCTTCAAGGGAGACTCCTGGCCTTTTCCAAACCCACTACCATGACCAGCAGCAATCTCTGCAGGAGCGTGAATGCTAACATCAGTGCTACTCACAGACTGGGATCGACTGCCTAGCCGAGGGGCTGAGGCAATGATACCACAGCTGGGAAGGACATAGTCTACCGAGCCTACACTTTCCAAAGAATCAGCTAGCTGCCTGTCTTCCTCTGACTTGGGGTTTGTGAGGAATTCATCAGAGTGGTATGAGCCATTATCTGAAGACAGGTCTCCATCAGACTCAGCCTGGACCTTATTATCCATAGTCTCAAGACTACTATCTGATTTCCAAAGATTGACTTTTAAGTTTGGTTTTAGAAAGTTAACTTTGACTTCCGGTTTTGAAAAGTTTCCTAATTTTCGTAGGCTGCCAATATTTACATTGGATTTGGTCTGCTTCACTTTTTGGTTTAAAGATGAAAATTTGCTCATTAAAAAACTTTTCCCCTGGGCCAAAGAGCCTTGGTTTTGAGATCTGATACCGATGATGCCTTCATGAGGTTTACTGCTCTTCCTATAAGTTAAAAGAGAAAAAAGTTAATTCCCTATGGAATCCGAAATCCTAATTCTGATTAGTATAAGTGAAAATGCTTTGCTTATTTAGCCCCAAATTTCTGGAAACAGTGCATTGCCAACTGATGAGCCCAGATAACTCTCGAGTTGAGACTAAAATAGGAATTTTATATGCATAATTAAAATTTCTCTAGGGCTGAAGAAAAAATTTCTCGAGAAATGGTCCAGCAGTTAAAGGTGCTTACTTGCAAAGCCTGACAGCCCAGGTTCAATTCCCCAGCACCCATAGAAAGCCAGATACAAAAAGTGGTGCATACTCGGGAGGCAGAGGTAGGAGGATTGCTGTGAGTTCAAGGCCACCTTGAGACTACATAGGAATTCCAGGTCAGCCTGGGCTAGAGCGAGACCCTACCTCGAAAAACTGAAGGAAAAAAAAAAAGTGGTGCATATGTCTGGAGTTCATTTTTCAATCTCTGTCTCTCAAATAAATAATATTTTTGAAAATAAATTTCTAGCAGTCGGGCTGGAGAGATAACTCAGTGGTTAAGGCACTTGCCTCTAGTGCCTAAGGCCCTGGGTTCAATTCCCCAGGACCCACATAGACCAGACCCATGGGGTGGTGGCCCTGGTGCATTCTCTCTCTCTCTCCTCTCTCTCTCTCTCTCTCTTTCTCTCTGCTTGAAAATGAATAAATAAAATATTTTTTAAAAAATTCTAGCAGTCACATTAAAAATAAGTGAATTATAATGTATTATGTGAATTGTGTATTAATGAATCAAATATACAAACTTTCAACACATGTCAACATAAAAGATGATTAATATCTCTTCATACCAAATCTCTAAGATGGTCAGTGGCATCACTAGAATTGAGAATAGACTCGTTTCAAAGGCTTTGCAGCCCCATTCTAATTGAGGTCAAGACAGTACATGCACAATGGATGTAACCGGTGGAGACGATCACTAATGCAGGTCTAAATTGCCAGCCAATCCTGCTGACTGTAGTGGGAACTCTGCAGGCTTTTTAAGCTGTCCGCATATTCCAGGTCAGCTGAATAAAGGCAAGAAGGTGACAAGATTCTGTCTCATTTCCTGTGAATTATGGGGTATTCAATAGAAGTAATCTCCTTTCTCATCCCTCATGACAGTCTGGGGGCTGTCTGTTACAAGTCTCTCTGTACGTCTGTATTCTTGGCCTTACTACATCTGATATAGCAGAAAAACCAGGAGAGCGAAGCGGTACTGACACAGGAGACCTGAGGGCTAAAAGCTCTCCTAAGTGGGAAATGGTGTTCATGAGTAGGAAAACCCACAAACTGAAGTGTGAAATGATCTGTGTTGATGGTCATAACCTTCCCGAGTTAAAAAAAAAAAGTTCACAACACAACCTCTGTGTAGCAACAGATGTACAGTTTGTATTTAGGGGCTTTAGCATTCAGAGACTCTTAAGGCTACAGGTCTAGTGGTAGAAGACTTACCTAGTATGCATAAAGCCATAGGTTCAACCTCCAGGACTACCATCAAAAAAAGAACTAAGACTAGAATATGAGGCTTAGTAGGGTTTTTTGTTTTTGTTTTGGGGGGCTTTTTGAAGACAGGGTCTCAAGTAGCCTAGGCTGGTCTTGAACTCCTTCCTGATCCTCCTGCTTCCACCTCTCAAGTGCTGAGATTATAGACGTGCCAGCGTGCCTGGCTCTGGATAATGTGTCATTCTTAGGACAAATGTATACTCACCTCTCAAGTTTCTTCTCAGTGACTGGAACATCCAACCCCATGGCTTGCTTGGTGATCTGCAACATCTCCGCAATGCACTGGAGAGTGTCTGAAACACATTTAACTCTCGCCAGCTTTCCCCAGAAACATACTAGAAACGTAGTTCTAGCTTGAATGAAATAAACATTTTCCAACAATTTGTATGCAACAGCTACCTGTTCACTCCTTACCCCTACTAATTCAGAAGACTCCAGAGCAAAAGAAAAAAAAGAAAAAGAAAAAATCATCAATAAAAATTCAACATTCATAGGGGGCTGGAGAGCTCAGCAGTTAAGGTGCTTGCCTGCAAAGCCTAACAACTGGAGTTTGATTCCCCAGTACCCACGGTAAAGCCAGATGCACAAAGTGGCTCATACATCTGGAGTTCAACTGTAGTGGCTGTAGGCCCTCATGTGTCCACTATCTTGTGTCTCGATTACAAATGAATAAAATTAAAATTAAACATTTGTAGAGCCTGGTGTGGTGCCCCTTGTGCCTTTAATCCCAGCACTCGGAGGACTGAGTGACTTAGGGGCTAGCATGGGACTAAAGTATGAGTTCCAGGTCAGCCTGGGCTAGAGTGAGAGAGACCCTACCTCTAAAAATAAAAATAAAGAACATTTGTTGTAGTTCATACTTGTCCAGAATGTGGCAACAGCAATGAAAAGACAGGAATGGGCTCTACCAGCCACTGTAACCCATATGACTGACTACAGGACCAAACACAGAATTCCCAGTAGGTTCCCTTGCCCCAAACGACATAATCTGTTCAGATAAGCTTTCTGGGAATGGAGGTGTTATTTGAAGGTCTCCAAGCTGTTCCCTAGACTGGCTCTCATCCAGTTGCTATTCTAGGTAAGGGACCTCTAAGTAGGTGACCATCTTCTTACCCTTTCCGTCTTCTTCTGGGTTGCGCATGACAGCTCGCAGTGTATGGAAATACCCGCTAGTGTCTTTGTACCTGTAGTGCAGCCGCATGCAGGAGAACTTTGGCTTACCAAAAAGAGTGGGTTCAGGACCTAAAAACCCAAATGAATATGTATAAAGTTGTATCTTTCACATAACACTTTCTTCTTTAGCTTCAAAAGACCAAGGAACATCCACTAATTGGCTATAAAACACATTTTTCTTCATAATTTCAGCAAGAACATGCAAGATAAAAGCTTATTGTGACCATGTGATTTGATGTAGCTGTAAGACCTCTTCTTCAGTCTCAAACTTTATTAAACCCTGAGTTATCTTCCCAAGGCAAAGAAAGAGAAAGAAAGAAAGAAAGAAAGAAAGAAAGAAAGAAAGAAAGAAAGAAAGAAAGAAAGAAAGAAAGAAAGAAAGAAAGAAAGAAAGAAAAAGAAAGAAAGAAATCAAGTGTGGTAGTAGGAATATATATCCCCCAATAGATTCAGGAGCTTTATTATTGCTTGGAGCTGGGATTTCCAGCTGCCTGGCTGGAAGAGGTCTCGCTGGCGGCCAGTTACTCAGGGGAGGGTCTGATTCCAGACCAAAGGTGTACAGAGCCCTGGAGCTCTGCTAGTGGTGCTGCTTGTGGGAATCTGTAAAAGGGGTCCAGCTTCTTCCACCATCCATGGAACTTCCCCTGGATCTGTAACCTGTCCAGTGTGGAAGTTCATCACTCATCTCTAAAGAACAGAAAGGCAGCCTGAAGCCACAGACTGCTTGGAACAGCACTTTCTGATTTCCACATCAATGTTACACCAGTTAATTACTAAATAATTTGACTTACAATCCTATGAATTGGTTAATATGTTAAAATTTACCTATTTCTATTTTTTCCAGGTCTTCTAGGCTCAGTCGTTGATACTGGTTTACTTTATCAACTTCATCATCATAACTAGGGGAGGGACAGTAAAAAGAGGGTTAAAAGCAAAAGCTTATTTGGCTTGTCACATGATGTAACAAAATACTCTCTTAAACTACTTCCCAACACAATACATTCAAGAATAAAAATTTAAACATAAAGTAACTATAAAACTAGACTAAAAGTAACAGGTAGTTCAACCAATGGAGAATTAGTTTATAGATCATACGTTTAAAAAGGAAATCAGGGGCTGGAGAGATGGCTCAGCAGTTATGGCACTTGCATCCAGTGCCTAAGGCCCCCAGTTCAATTCCCCAGGATCCACATAAGCCAGACCCACAAGGTGGTAGCCCTGGTGCTTTTTCTCTCTCTCTCTCTCTCTCTCTCTCTCTCTCTCTGTCTCTCTCCTCTCTCTCCTCTCTCTCTCTCTCTCTCTGTCTCTCTCCTCTCTCTCCTCTCTCTCTCTCCCTCTCTCTCTGTCTCCTTCTCTCTCTGTATCTCTCTGCCTGAAAATGAATAAATAAAATATTCAAAAAAATAAAAAAGAAATCCGTCTGGGCGTGGTGGCACATGCCTTTAATCCCAGCACTCTCGAGACAGATGTAGGAGAATCATTGTGAGTTCAAGGCCAGCCTGAGACTACATAGTGAATTCCAGGTCAGCCTGGACTAGCGTGAGACCCTACCTCAAAAAAAAAAAAAAAAGGAAATCAGCCAGGCATGGTGGCAACAGGACTTTAGTCCCTCGAAATTGGGAGACTGCAAGTGAGACACTACCTCAAAAAATAAAAATAAAAAATGAAAAATAAAATCAGTTACAAGGCAACAAATCATTGTAAACTTTTACAAAAATGAAAACAAACCTAAAACCTAACTAAAAGCAACACACACACACACACACACACACAACTTTATTTAAGGAACAAATAAAACTGAAAACCAAAATCAAGAAAGAAAACTACATATGATCTATGCCCAAAGGCATGTGGAATGATTAAAAAATGGCAGCTCAAACAAAGCCAAAAATAAAGTGAATATTTACCTAGAAAATAAATATTCAATACTAGTAAAGCATGAGGAAGCAAGTATTTATATTTTGGTACTAGAACGGTTGATAGTCTTTCTGGAGATGGATCTAACAATCCCCCAAATCACATAATTTCCTCACTAAAGAAATCTCAGGTGTGAGCGTGCACACACGCACACACATGAACCATTCTGTATCATTCACGACAGCAAAAAACTGGAGACAACCCAATGCCCAGCAAGAAGACAAATACGGTACATTAATACAAGCAATGATATATGGCCATCAATGTTGTTCAAAAAATTCATAGAATACATCAAAACCTGAGAGATACACAAGTGTTAACAATGAGCTAAAAACAAAGTACTACATAAACAATGAATAATAACTAAAATGTTGAAATTCATTAACTATTTAAGGTAAAGGATTCTGTATACACACACACACATAAATTTTTTTGTTAAGAATTCTCAAAAGAAACTCTACTTTGAAATCAACAGAGCTTGAAGGGCACACTTACTAGGCCACGTAGTAGGCAGAGTTGGAAAGCAGAAGGAGCACGTCCACGTCTCTGTGCGTAGCATCAATGAGGCTAAATGAACATGACACAGGATAGTTATTCTCGGCTGCATTTTCCTAAGGCACAGCCACTTACAACAAAAGATTGGCCAGGGGAACAAAAGAGAAAAAAATGAAACAATTCTATTTCTTAAATTCAATGTAATACAACCTAACAATGTGGAATTTCTTTATACCCACCTCCTTGTAAAAAACACAACAAACAAAAAAAAAAAATCAGCCAGGTGTGGTGGCACACGCCTTTAATCCCAGCACTCGGAAGGCAGTGGTAGGAGGATCACTGTGAGTTCGAGGCCAGCCTGAGACTACATAGTGAATTCCAGGTCAGCCTGGACTAGAGCGAGACCCTACCTCAAAAAAAACAAACAAAAAAATCAAATTTGGAAAATGAGGGAAGTATAAGAAAGGATTAAAGCTGAGGGGAAGTCATTCCCAGAGAGGGAGCCAGAGGAAGGGGTAGGGAGGGGTAGGATAATTTCAGGGTGAGAAATGGAGCATGGTAGAAAGACAGTTACTAGGAAGAAAGAAACGCATGAGACTAAAAAGGAAAAATCATAGTTATCTCACAACAGCTAACCTATGAAAAACACATTTAGGATATTTTTATACTTCAGGAAAACGTTATTTGGAAGGAATTTTATATAAGCATAATAACACTGACATGTGAAAACAGAACCCCTCCAAGCTGTGTTCCACCTCTCTTATTACGGAGTCTTATTTGGCTTTCAAGAACACAAACATTCCCCTAAGGCCATCATGCTGCATTTATCCACTCTAGCATCAAATATCAAAATAAAACTTAGAAGCCAGGTAAGTGTTGATGAACCATTAAACCAAAACGCCAATAAAATAAATGCATATCCTTGAAAAAGGAAACAATGAAATAAAACATGCACAAATAATCAACAGGTAGCAGGCAATGAAATATGTAACCGAATATTGATCTAACAGGAACGGCCTTTCCATCAAGGTTGCTAGCTCTGCATTCTGACAGCTGGTCTCATTCCACTGCAGGATTTTCGGCCTTAGATTGCATACCAATCTGCCAGATTTTACCACCAAAAACTGTTAGCAGAAAAACAAATAGAAACTAGTGGAAGTCATTTGTAGACAGAACTTAAGTCACTACTTAATCTGCATAAGAATGAGGTCATTGTTTAACAGACACTGGGGGGGGGGACCCTCCCCTGCGGGGAACCCTCCACTGCAGACTTCAACCTGGGGCACTGCTTCGCGGAACTCCCTCAGGCTGTTTCAAACACTAGATTCATTACTTTTGGTCAGATACACTGAAAACCTCCAATGTGGTAAAATGCAGGAAACAAATAAAACAGACTGATTCCGAGAGACATAACTTGAACACCAGCGAACTCTGGGGAAAAGAAAACCCTACGGTGAGCAATCCTGGCAGCTTCACAGAATATCATTTAGTCTGGGCAGTGAGACTTACGTGCATTCTGGAAATTGTTGCATGAGCCAAACCATAGAAGTTATATCACGACACAGATTTTAATATGAAGTAAATTCTACTACGACTAGTATTTATCTTACACGAGCTTCTCGTTTTGACATTAATATTTACATCAGTCAAACAAGATCCTCAGTCAAAAATATTATGTCCTTAACAAAAAGCACTTGGCACGAAACAGGCGGTCGAAAAACGTCAGCGTCCCCCCCCACGTTACTAAGTCTTAGCTGCAGGTGACTTAGCTCCCCCCCACCTCCCCTAAAGACTAAAGGAAGGAAAGCGCTAGTCGCTCTTGCGCTCCCGCCACTGAGGCAGGCCTTCCTTCCACACGATGAACACAAAGACGGCCAGCACCACATGCAGCCCCAGCACCGCCACGATGGTCGCGTAGAAGGCGCTGTCCTCGGGGGACATGAGCATCAGGCTCTGGAAGAGGAGCAATTTACAGGAAAAATACAGCCCCACGGGAACTTTAACCATCAGTCCTGCGAAAAGGAGGAAGATCTTCAAAGTCACGGCCAGCATGCCGTCCGACTTAGGCTCGGCGGCGGCAGCGGCCCGAGGCACGGGGGCTGGAGGCCTGTGGGCGCGTGGCATCGTCTGTTCGTCCGTCCGTCCGTCCGTCCGTCCGCGTCGATGCCTTGAAGCTCCCTCCGAGCCGCCGGCTCCCAGCCTCGCGCCTGCAGCGAATGCGGCAGAACCGCGGCCGCGCGCCAAGTCCCGCCTGCCGCCCACCTGCTGCCGCTGGCGCCAGTGCGCGTGCGCATCGCATCCTGCGCCCTCCGCCCAGGAGGGAGGACACGGCCGAGGGAGGA